>JAGUCG020000104.1:0-55602 GCA_018691245.2 Ips nitidus
TGTACTTAATTTTCACCTAATTTAAGGTTGTTTGGTATAAATATGCCCTTTGCTGTGCATTGCAACCCTCCTGGAGCAAAATAAAAAATTGCCAAAATTGCACTTTTTGCAAAATATAAATTGTTTTCAATTTTTGAATGATTGTAACTTTTTTATTTGAACTCTGATAGATTTCGCTAAAACGCCATTAGAAAGAAGATAAAAAATACTACAAAATGAGCCAAAACTGGACTCTCTAACTCTTCAGTTTACCGAGATATTGAATTTCAAAAAGTAGTAAAAAAAGACCCTTAATACCCCCCATTCTTTAAATTTTTTTGAAAAATGAAAAATTTTTTAAAGTGCTTTTTTTGTACTTTATTTCACCTAATTTAAGGTTGTTTGGTATAAATATGCCCTTTGCTGTGCATTGCAACCCTCCTGGAGCAAAATAAAAAATTGCCAAAATTGCACTTTTTGCAAAATAAATTGTTTTCAATTTTTGAATGATTGTAACTTTTTTATTTGAACTCTTATAGATTTCGCTAAAACGCCATTAGAAAGAGGATAAAAAATACTACAAAATGAGCCAAAACTGGACTCTCTAACTCTTCAGTTTACCGAGATATTGAATTTCAAAAAGTAGTAAAAAAAGACCCCTAATACCCCCCCATTCTTTAAATTTTTTTGAAAAATGAAACATTTTAAAGTGCTTTTTTTGTATTTATTTTACCTAATTTAAGGTTGTTTGGTATAAATATGCCCTTTGCTGTGCATTGCAACCCTCCTGGAGCAAAATAAAAAATTGCCAAAATTGCACTTTTTGCAAAAATGAATTGTTTTCAATTTTTGAATGATTGTAACTTTTTTATTTGAACTCTTATAGATTTCGCTAAAACGCCATTAGAAAGAGGATAAAAAATACTACAAAATGAGCCAAAACTGGACTCTCTAACTCTTCAGTTTACCGAGATATTGAATTTCAAAAAGTAGTAAAAAAAGACCCCTAATACCCCCCATTCTTTCAATTTTTTTGAAAAATGAAACATTTTAAAGTGCTTTTTTTGTACTTATTTTACCTAATTTAAGGTTGTTTGGTATAAATATGCCCTTTGCTGTGCATTGCAACCCTCCTGGAGCAAAATAAAAAATTGCCAAAATTGCACTTTTTGCAAAAATAAATTTTTTTCAATTTTTGAATGATTGTAACTTTTTTATTTGAACTCTTATAGATTTCGCTAAAACGCCATTAGAAAGAGGATAAAAAATACTACAAAATGAGCCAAAACTGGACTCTCTAACTCTTCAGTTTACCGAGATATTGAATTTCAAAAAGTAGTAAAAAAAGACCCCTAATACCCCCCATTCTTTAAATTTTTTTGAAAAATGAAACATTTTAAAGTGCTTTTTTTGTATTTATTTTACCTAATTTAAGGTTGTTTGGTATAAATATGCCCTTTGCTGTGCATTGCAACCCTCCTGGAGCAAAATAAAAAATTGCCAAAATTGCACTTTTTGCAAAAATAAAATTTTTTCAATTTTTGAATGATTGTAACTTTTTTATTTGAACTCTTATAGATTTCGCTAAAACGCCATTAGAAAGAGGATAAAAAATACTACAAAATGAGCCAAAACTGGACTCTCTAACTCTTCAGTTTACCGAGATATTGAATTTCAAAAAGTAGTAAAAAAAGACCCCTAATACCCCCCCATTCTTTAAATTTTTTTGAAAAATGAAACATTTTAAAGTGCTTTTTTTGTATTTATTTTACCTAATTTAAGGTCGTTTGGTATAAATATGCCCTTTGCTGTGCATTGCAACCCTCCTGGAGCAAAATAAAAAATTGCCAAAATTGCACTTTTTGCAAAAATAAAATTTTTTCAATTTTTGAATGATTGTAACTTTTTTATTTGAACTCTTATAGATTTCGCTAAAACGCCATTAGAAAGAGGATAAAAAATACTACAAAATGAGCCAAAACTGGACTCTCTAACTCTTCAGTTTACCGAGATATTGAATTTCAAAAAGTAGTAAAAAAAGACCCCTAATACCCCCCCATTCTTTAAATTTTTTTGAAAAATGAAACATTTTAAAGTGCTTTTTTTGTATTTATTTTACCTAATTTAAGGTTGTTTGGTATAAATATGCCCTTTGCTGTGCATTGCAACCCTCCTGGAGCAAAATAAAAAATTGCCAAAATTGCACTTTTTGCAAAAATAAAATGTTTTCAATTTTTGAATGATTGTAACTTTTTTATTTGAACTCTTATAGATTTCGCTAAAACGCCATTAGAAAGAGGATAAAAAATACTACAAAATGAGCCAAAACTGGACTCTCTAACTCTTCAGTTTACCGAGATATTGAATTTCAAAAAGTAGTAAAAAAAGACCCCTAATACCCCCCCATTCTTTCAATTTTTTTGAAAAATGAAACATTTTAAAGTGCTTTTTTTGTATTTATTTCACCTAATTTAAGGTTGTTTGGTATAAATATGCCCTTTGCTGTGCATTGCAACCCTCCTGGAGCAAAATAAAAAATTGCCAAAATTGCACTTTTTGCAAAAATAAATTTTTTTCAATTTTTGAATGATTGTAACTTTTTTATTTGAACTCTTATAGATTTCGCTAAAACGCCATTAGAAAGAGGATAAAAAATACTACAAAATGAGCCAAAACTGGACTCTCTAACTCTTCAGTTTACCGAGATATTGAATTTCAAAAAGTAGTAAAAAAAGACCCCTAATACCCCCCATTCTTTAAATTTTTTTGAAAAATGAAAAATTTTAAAGTGCTTTTTTTGTATTTATTTCACCTAATTTAAGGTTGTTTGGTATAAATATGCCCTTTGCTGTGCATTGCAACCCTCCTGGAGCAAAATAAAAAATTGCCAAAATTGCACTTTTTGCAAAAATAAATTTTTTTCAATTTTTGAATGATTGTAACTTTTTTATTTGAACTCTTATAGATTTCGCTAAAACGCCATTAGAAAGAGGATAAAAAATACTACAAAATGAGCCAAAACTGGACTCTCTAACTCTTCAGTTTACCGAGATATTGAATTTCAAAAAGTAGTAAAAAAAGACCCCTAATACCCCCCCATTCTTTAAATTTTTTTGAAAAATGAAAATTTTAAAGTGCTTTTTTTGTATTTATTTCACCTAATTTAAGGTTGTTTGGTATAAATATGCCCTTTGCTGTGCATTGCAACCCTCCTGGAGCAAAATAAAAAATTGCCAAAATTGCACTTTTTGCAAAAATAAATTTTTTCAATTTTTGAATGATTGTAACTTTTTTATTTGAACTCTTATAGATTTCGCTAAAACGCCATTAGAAAGAGGATAAAAAATACTACAAAATGAGCCAAAACTGGACTCTCTAACTCTTCAGTTTACCGAGATATTGAATTTCAAAAAGTAGTAAAAAAAGACCCCTAATACCCCCCCATTCTTTCAATTTTTTTGAAAAATGAAAAATTTTAAAGTGCTTTTTTTGTACTTATTTTACCTAATTTAAGGTTGTTTGGTATAAATATGCCCTTTGCTGTGCATTGCAACCCTCCTGGAGCAAAATAAAAAATTGCCAAAATTGCACTTTTTGCAAAAATAAAATGTTTTCAATTTTTGAATGATTGTAACTTTTTTATTTGAACTCTTATAGATTTCGCTAAAACGCCATTAGAAAGAGGATAAAAAATACTACAAAATGAGCCAAAACTGGACTCTCTAACTCTTCAGTTTACCGAGATATTGAATTTCAAAAAGTAGTAAAAAAAGACCCCTAATACCCCCCCATTCTTTCAATTTTTTTGAAAAATGAAACATTTTAAAGTGCTTTTTTTGTACTTATTTCACCTAATTTAAGGTTGTTTGGTATAAATATGCCCTTTGCTGTGCATTGCAACCCTCCTGGAGCAAAATAAAAAATTGCCAAAATTGCACTTTTTGCAAAAATAAATTGTTTTCAATTTTTGAATGATTGTAACTTTTTTATTTGAACTCTTATAGATTTCGCTAAAACGCCATTAGAAAGAGGATAAAAAATACTACAAAATGAGCCAAAACTGGACTCTCTAACTCTTCAGTTTACCGAGATATTGAATTTCAAAAAGTAGTAAAAAAAGACCCCTAATACCCCCCCATTCTTTAAATTTTTTTGAAAAATGAAACATTTTAAAGTGCTTTTTTTGTATTTATTTTACCTAATTTAAGGTTGTTTGGTATAAATATGCCCTTTGCTGTGCATTGCAACCCTCCTGGAGCAAAATAAAAAATTGCCAAAATTGCACTTTTTGCAAAAATAAATTTTTTTCAATTTTTGAATGATTGTAACTTTTTTATTTGAACTCTTATAGATTTCGCTAAAACGCCATTAGAAAGAGGATAAAAAATACTACAAAATGAGCCAAAACTGGACTCTCTAACTCTTCAGTTTACCGAGATATTGAATTTCAAAAAGTAGTAAAAAAAGACCCCTAATACCCCCCATTCTTTCAATTTTTTTGAAAAATGAAACATTTTAAAGTGCTTTTTTTGTACTTATTTCACCTAATTTAAGGTTGTTTGGTATAAATATGCCCTTTGCTGTGCATTGCAACCCTCCTGGAGCAAAATAAAAAATTGCCAAAATTGCACTTTTTGCAAAAATAAATTGTTTTCAATTTTTGAATGATTGTAACTTTTTTATTTGAACTCTTATAGATTTCGCTAAAACGCCATTAGAAAGAGGATAAAAAATACTACAAAATGAGCCAAAACTGGACTCTCTAACTCTTCAGTTTACCGAGATATTGAATTTCAAAAAGTAGTAAAAAAAGACCCCTAATACCCCCCCATTCTTTAAATTTTTTTGAAAAATGAAACATTTTAAAGTGCTTTTTTTGTATTTATTTTACCTAATTTAAGGTTGTTTGGTATAAATATGCCCTTTGCTGTGCATTGCAACCCTCCTGGAGCAAAATAAAAAATTGCCAAAATTGCACTTTTTGCAAAAATAAATTGTTTTCAATTTTTGAATGATTGTAACTTTTTTATTTGAACTCTTATAGATTTCGCTAAAACGCCATTAGAAAGAGGATAAAAAATACTACAAAATGAGCCAAAACTGGACTCTCTAACTCTTCAGTTTACCGAGATATTGAATTTCAAAAAGTAGTAAAAAAAGACCCCTAATACCCCCCCATTCTTTCAATTTTTTTGAAAAATGAAACATTTTAAAGTGCTTTTTTTGTATTTATTTTACCTAATTTAAGGTTGTTTGGTATAAATATGCCCTTTGCTGTGCATTGCAACCCTCCTGGAGCAAAATAAAAAATTGCCAAAATTGCACTTTTTGCAAAAATAAATTGTTTTCAATTTTTGAATGATTGTAACTTTTTTATTTGAACTCTTATAGATTTCGCTAAAACGCCATTAGAAAGAGGATAAAAAATACTACAAAATGAGCCAAAACTGGACTCTCTAACTCTTCAGTTTACCGAGATATTGAATTTCAAAAAGTAGTAAAAAAAGACCCCTAATACCCCCCCATTCTTTCAATTTTTTTGAAAAATGAAAATTTTAAAGTGCTTTTTTTGTACTTATTTCACCTAATTTAAGGTTGTTTGGTATAAATATGCCCTTTGCTGTGCATTGCAACCCTCCTGGAGCAAAATAAAAAATTGCCAAAATTGCACTTTTTGCAAAAATAAATTTTTTTCAATTTTTGAATGATTGTAACTTTTTTATTTGAACTCTTATAGATTTCGCTAAAACGCCATTAGAAAGAGGATAAAAAATACTACAAAATGAGCCAAAACTGGACTCTCTAACTCTTCAGTTTACCGAGATATTGAATTTCAAAAAGTAGTAAAAAAAGACCCCTAATACCCCCCCATTCTTTCAATTTTTTTGAAAAATGAAAAATTTTAAAGTGCTTTTTTTGTACTTATTTCACCTAATTTAAGGTTGTTTGGTATAAATATGCCCTTTGCTGTGCATTGCAACCCTCCTGGAGCAAAATAAAAAATTGCCAAAATTGCACTTTTTGCAAAAATAAAATGTTTTCAATTTTTGAATGATTGTAACTTTTTTATTTGAACTCTTATAGATTTCGCTAAAACGCCATTAGAAAGAGGATAAAAAATACTACAAAATGAGCCAAAACTGGACTCTCTAACTCTTCAGTTTACCGAGATATTGAATTTCAAAAAGTAGTAAAAAAAGACCCCTAATACCCCCCATTCTTTCAATTTTTTTGAAAAATGAAACATTTTAAAGTGCTTTTTTTGTATTTATTTTACCTAATTTAAGGTTGTTTGGTATAAATATGCCCTTTGCTGTGCATTGCAACCCTCCTGGAGCAAAATAAAAAATTGCCAAAATTGCACTTTTTGCAAAAATAAAATTTTTTCAATTTTTGAATGATTGTAACTTTTTTATTTGAACTCTTATAGATTTCGCTAAAACGCCATTAGAAAGAGGATAAAAAATACTACAAAATGAGCCAAAACTGGACTCTCTAACTCTTCAGTTTACCGAGATATTGAATTTCAAAAAGTAGTAAAAAAAGACCCCTAATACCCCCCCATTCTTTCAATTTTTTTGAAAAATGAAAATTTTAAAGTGCTTTTTTTGTACTTATTTCACCTAATTTAAGGTTGTTTGGTATAAATATGCCCTTTGCTGTGCATTGCAACCCTCCTGGAGCAAAATAAAAAATTGCCAAAATTGCACTTTTTGCAAAAATAAATTTTTTTCAATTTTTGAATGATTGTAACTTTTTTATTTGAACTCTTATAGATTTCGCTAAAACGCCATTAGAAAGAGGATAAAAAATACTACAAAATGAGCCAAAACTGGACTCTCTAACTCTTCAGTTTACCGAGATATTGAATTTCAAAAAGTAGTAAAAAAAGACCCCTAATACCCCCCATTCTTTCAATTTTTTTGAAAAATGAAACATTTTAAAGTGCTTTTTTTGTACTTATTTCACCTAATTTAAGGTTGTTTGGTATAAATATGCCCTTTGCTGTGCATTGCAACCCTCCTGGAGCAAAATAAAAAATTGCCAAAATTGCACTTTTTGCAAAAATAAAATGTTTTCAATTTTTGAATGATTGTAACTTTTTTATTTGAACTCTTATAGATTTCGCTAAAACGCCATTAGAAAGAGGATAAAAAATACTACAAAATGAGCCAAAACTGGACTCTCTAACTCTTCAGTTTACCGAGATATTGAATTTCAAAAAGTAGTAAAAAAAGACCCCTAATACCCCCCATTCTTTCAATTTTTTTGAAAAATGAAACATTTTAAAGTGCTTTTTTTGTACTTATTTCACCTAATTTAAGGTTGTTTGGTATAAATATGCCCTTTGCTGTGCATTGCAACCCTCCTGGAGCAAAATAAAAAATTGCCAAAATTGCACTTTTTGCAAAAATAAATTGTTTTCAATTTTTGAATGATTGTAACTTTTTTATTTGAACTCTTATAGATTTCGCTAAAACGCCATTAGAAAGAGGATAAAAAATACTACAAAATGAGCCAAAACTGGACTCTCTAACTCTTCAATTTACCGAGATATTGAATTTCAAAAAGTAGTAAAAAAAGACCCCTAATACCCCCCCATTCTTTCAATTTTTTTGAAAAATGAAACATTTTAAAGTGCTTTTTTTGTACTTATTTCACCTAATTTAAGGTTGTTTGGTATAAATATGCCCTTTGCTGTGCATTGCAACCCTCCTGGAGCAAAATAAAAAATTGCCAAAATTGCACTTTTTGCAAAAATAAATTGTTTTCAATTTTTGAATGATTGTAACTTTTTTATTTGAACTCTTATAGATTTCGCTAAAACGCCATTAGAAAGAGGATAAAAAATACTACAAAATGAGCCAAAACTGGACTCTCTAACTCTTCAGTTTACCGAGATATTGAATTTCAAAAAGTAGTAAAAAAAGACCCCTAATACCCCCCCATTCTTTCAATTTTTTTGAAAAATGAAACATTTTAAAGTGCTTTTTTTGTACTTATTTCACCTAATTTAAGGTTGTTTGGTATAAATATGCCCTTTGCTGTGCATTGCAACCCTCCTGGAGCAAAATAAAAAATTGCCAAAATTGCACTTTTTGCAAAAATAAATTGTTTTCAATTTTTGAATGATTGTAACTTTTTTATTTGAACTCTTATAGATTTCGCTAAAACGCCATTAGAAAGAGGATAAAAAATACTACAAAATGAGCCAAAACTGGACTCTCTAACTCTTCAGTTTACCGAGATATTGAATTTCAAAAAGTAGTAAAAAAAGACCCCTAATACCCCCCCATTCTTTCAATTTTTTTGAAAAATGAAACATTTTAAAGTGCTTTTTTTGTACTTATTTCACCTAATTTAAGGTTGTTTGGTATAAATATGCCCTTTGCTGTGCATTGCAACCCTCCTGGAGCAAAATAAAAAATTGCCAAAATTGCACTTTTTGCAAAAATAAAATTGTTTTCAATTTTTGAATGATTGTAACTTTTTTATTTGAACTCTTATAGATTTCGCTAAAACGCCATTAGAAAGAGGATAAAAAATACTACAAAATGAGCCAAAACTGGACTCTCTAACTCTTCAGTTTACCGAGATATTGAATTTCAAAAAGTAGTAAAAAAAGACCCCTAATACCCCCCCATTCTTTCAATTTTTTTGAAAAATGAAAATTTTAAAGTGCTTTTTTTGTACTTATTTCACCTAATTTAAGGTTGTTTGGTATAAATATGCCCTTTGCTGTGCATTGCAACCCTCCTGGAGCAAAATAAAAAATTGCCAAAATTGCACTTTTTGCAAAAATAAATTTTTTTCAATTTTTGAATGATTGTAACTTTTTTATTTGAACTCTTATAGATTTCGCTAAAACGCCATTAGAAAGAGGATAAAAAATACTACAAAATGAGCCAAAACTGGACTCTCTAACTCTTCAGTTTACCGAGATATTGAATTTCAAAAAGTAGTAAAAAAAGACCCCTAATACCCCCCCATTCTTTCAATTTTTTTGAAAAATGAAACATTTTAAAGTGCTTTTTTTGTACTTATTTCACCTAATTTAAGGTTGTTTGGTATAAATATGCCCTTTGCTGTGCATTGCAACCCTCCTGGAGCAAAATAAAAAATTGCCAAAATTGCACTTTTTGCAAAAATAAAATGTTTTCAATTTTTGAATGATTGTAACTTTTTTATTTGAACTCTTATAGATTTCGCTAAAACGCCATTAGAAAGAGGATAAAAAATACTACAAAATGAGCCAAAACTGGACTCTCTAACTCTTCAGTTTACCGAGATATTGAATTTCAAAAAGTAGTAAAAAAAGACCCCTAATACCCCCCCATTCTTTCAATTTTTTTGAAAAATGAAACATTTTAAAGTGCTTTTTTTGTACTTATTTCACCTAATTTAAGGTTGTTTGGTATAAATATGCCCTTTGCTGTGCATTGCAACCCTCCTGGAGCAAAATAAAAAATTGCCAAAATTGCACTTTTTGCAAAAATAAATTTTTTTCAATTTTTGAATGATTGTAACTTTTTTATTTGAACTCTTATAGATTTCGCTAAAACGCCATTAGAAAGAGGATAAAAAATACTACAAAATGAGCCAAAACTGGACTCTCTAACTCTTCAGTTTACCGAGATATTGAATTTCAAAAAGTAGTAAAAAAAGACCCCTAATACCCCCCCATTCTTTAAATTTTTTTGAAAAATGAAAAATTTTAAAGTGCTTTTTTTGTACTTATTTCACCTAATTTAAGGTTGTTTGGTATAAATATGCCCTTTGCTGTGCATTGCAACCCTCCTGGAGCAAAATAAAAAATTGCCAAAATTGCACTTTTTGCAAAAATAAAATGTTTTCAATTTTTGAATGATTGTAACTTTTTTATTTGAACTCTTATAGATTTCGCTAAAACGCCATTAGAAAGAGGATAAAAAATACTACAAAATGAGCCAAAACTGGACTCTCTAACTCTTCAGTTTACCGAGATATTGAATTTCAAAAAGTAGTAAAAAAAGACCCCTAATACCCCCCCATTCTTTCAATTTTTTTGAAAAATGAAACATTTTAAAGTGCTTTTTTTGTATTTATTTTACCTAATTTAAGGTTGTTTGGTATAAATATGCCCTTTGCTGTGCATTGCAACCCTCCTGGAGCAAAATAAAAAATTGCCAAAATTGCACTTTTTGCAAAAATAAATTGTTTTCAATTTTTGAATGATTGTAACTTTTTTATTTGAACTCTTATAGATTTCGCTAAAACGCCATTAGAAAGAGGATAAAAAATACTACAAAATGAGCCAAAACTGGACTCTCTAACTCTTCAGTTTACCGAGATATTGAATTTCAAAAAGTAGTAAAAAAAGACCCCTAATACCCCCCCATTCTTTCAATTTTTTTGAAAAATGAAAATTTTAAAGTGCTTTTTTTGTACTTATTTCACCTAATTTAAGGTTGTTTGGTATAAATATGCCCTTTGCTGTGCATTGCAACCCTCCTGGAGCAAAATAAAAAATTGCCAAAATTGCACTTTTTGCAAAAATAAATTTTTTTCAATTTTTGAATGATTGTAACTTTTTTATTTGAACTCTTATAGATTTCGCTAAAACGCCATTAGAAAGAGGATAAAAAATACTACAAAATGAGCCAAAACTGGACTCTCTAACTCTTCAGTTTACCGAGATATTGAATTTCAAAAAGTAGTAAAAAAAGACCCCTAATACCCCCCCATTCTTTCAATTTTTTTGAAAAATGAAACATTTTAAAGTGCTTTTTTTGTACTTATTTCACCTAATTTAAGGTTGTTTGGTATAAATATGCCCTTTGCTGTGCATTGCAACCCTCCTGGAGCAAAATAAAAAATTGCCAAAATTGCACTTTTTGCAAAAATAAATTGTTTTCAATTTTTGAATGATTGTAACTTTTTTATTTGAACTCTTATAGATTTCGCTAAAACGCCATTAGAAAGAGGATAAAAAATACTACAAAATGAGCCAAAACTGGACTCTCTAACTCTTCAGTTTACCGAGATATTGAATTTCAAAAAGTAGTAAAAAAAGACCCCTAATACCCCCCCATTCTTTCAATTTTTTTGAAAAATGAAACATTTTAAAGTGCTTTTTTTGTACTTATTTCACCTAATTTAAGGTTGTTTGGTATAAATATGCCCTTTGCTGTGCATTGCAACCCTCCTGGAGCAAAATAAAAAATTGCCAAAATTGCACTTTTTGCAAAAATAAATTTTTTCAATTTTTGAATGATTGTAACTTTTTTATTTGAACTCTTATAGATTTCGCTAAAACGCCATTAGAAAGAGGATAAAAAATACTACAAAATGAGCCAAAACTGGACTCTCTAACTCTTCAGTTTACCGAGATATTGAATTTCAAAAAGTAGTAAAAAAAGACCCCTAATACCCCCCCATTCTTTCAATTTTTTTGAAAAATGAAAATTTTAAAGTGCTTTTTTTGTACTTATTTCACCTAATTTAAGGTTGTTTGGTATAAATATGCCCTTTGCTGTGCATTGCAACCCTCCTGGAGCAAAATAAAAAATTGCCAAAATTGCACTTTTTGCAAAAATAAAATTTTTTCAATTTTTGAATGATTGTAACTTTTTTATTTGAACTCTTATAGATTTCGCTAAAACGCCATTAGAAAGAGGATAAAAAATACTACAAAATGAGCCAAAACTGGACTCTCTAACTCTTCAGTTTACCGAGATATTGAATTTCAAAAAGTAGTAAAAAAAGACCCCTAATACCCCCCCATTCTTTCAATTTTTTTGAAAAATGAAACATTTTAAAGTGCTTTTTTTGTATTTATTTTACCTAATTTAAGGTTGTTTGGTATAAATATGCCCTTTGCTGTGCATTGCAACCCTCCTGGAGCAAAATAAAAAATTGCCAAAATTGCACTTTTTGCAAAAATAAATTGTTTTCAATTTTTGAATGATTGTAACTTTTTTATTTGAACTCTTATAGATTTCGCTAAAACGCCATTAGAAAGAGGATAAAAAATACTACAAAATGAGCCAAAACTGGACTCTCTAACTCTTCAGTTTACCGAGATATTGAATTTCAAAAAGTAGTAAAAAAAGACCCCTAATACCCCCCCATTCTTTCAATTTTTTTGAAAAATGAAACATTTTAAAGTGCTTTTTTTGTACTTATTTCACCTAATTTAAGGTTGTTTGGTATAAATATGCCCTTTGCTGTGCATTGCAACCCTCCTGGAGCAAAATAAAAAATTGCCAAAATTGCACTTTTTGCAAAAATAAAATTGTTTTCAATTTTTGAATGATTGTAACTTTTTTATTTGAACTCTTATAGATTTCGCTAAAACGCCATTAGAAAGAGGATAAAAAATACTACAAAATGAGCCAAAACTGGACTCTCTAACTCTTCAGTTTACCGAGATATTGAATTTCAAAAAGTAGTAAAAAAAGACCCCTAATACCCCCCCATTCTTTCAATTTTTTTGAAAAATGAAACATTTTAAAGTGCTTTTTTTGTATTTATTTTACCTAATTTAAGGTTGTTTGGTATAAATATGCCCTTTGCTGTGCATTGCAACCCTCCTGGAGCAAAATAAAAAATTGCCAAAATTGCACTTTTTGCAAAAATAAATTGTTTTCAATTTTTGAATGATTGTAACTTTTTTATTTGAACTCTTATAGATTTCGCTAAAACGCCATTAGAAAGAGGATAAAAAATACTACAAAATGAGCCAAAACTGGACTCTCTAACTCTTCAGTTTACCGAGATATTGAATTTCAAAAAGTAGTAAAAAAAGACCCCTAATACCCCCCCATTCTTTCAATTTTTTTGAAAAATGAAACATTTTAAAGTGCTTTTTTTGTACTTATTTCACCTAATTTAAGGTTGTTTGGTATAAATATGCCCTTTGCTGTGCATTGCAACCCTCCTGGAGCAAAATAAAAAATTGCCAAAATTGCACTTTTTGCAAAAATAAAATGTTTTCAATTTTTGAATGATTGTAACTTTTTTATTTGAACTCTTATAGATTTCGCTAAAACGCCATTAGAAAGAGGATAAAAAATACTACAAAATGAGCCAAAACTGGACTCTCTAACTCTTCAGTTTACCGAGATATTGAATTTCAAAAAGTAGTAAAAAAAGACCCCTAATACCCCCCCATTCTTTCAATTTTTTTGAAAAATGAAACATTTTAAAGTGCTTTTTTTGTACTTATTTCACCTAATTTAAGGTTGTTTGGTATAAATATGCCCTTTGCTGTGCATTGCAACCCTCCTGGAGCAAAATAAAAAATTGCCAAAATTGCACTTTTTGCAAAAATAAATTGTTTTCAATTTTTGAATGATTGTAACTTTTTTATTTGAACTCTTATAGATTTCGCTAAAACGCCATTAGAAAGAGGATAAAAAATACTACAAAATGAGCCAAAACTGGACTCTCTAACTCTTCAGTTTACCGAGATATTGAATTTCAAAAAGTAGTAAAAAAAGACCCCTAATACCCCCCATTCTTTCAATTTTTTTGAAAAATGAAACATTTTAAAGTGCTTTTTTTGTATTTATTTTACCTAATTTAAGGTTGTTTGGTATAAATATGCCCTTTGCTGTGCATTGCAACCCTCCTGGAGCAAAATAAAAAATTGCCAAAATTGCACTTTTTGCAAAAATAAAATTTTTTCAATTTTTGAATGATTGTAACTTTTTTATTTGAACTCTTATAGATTTCGCTAAAACGCCATTAGAAAGAGGATAAAAAATACTACAAAATGAGCCAAAACTGGACTCTCTAACTCTTCAGTTTACCGAGATATTGAATTTCAAAAAGTAGTAAAAAAAGACCCCTAATACCCCCCATTCTTTCAATTTTTTTGAAAAATGAAACATTTTAAAGTGCTTTTTTTGTACTTATTTCACCTAATTTAAGGTTGTTTGGTATAAATATGCCCTTTGCTGTGCATTGCAACCCTCCTGGAGCAAAATAAAAAATTGCCAAAATTGCACTTTTTGCAAAAATAAATTTTTTTCAATTTTTGAATGATTGTAACTTTTTTATTTGAACTCTTATAGATTTCGCTAAAACGCCATTAGAAAGAGGATAAAAAATACTACAAAATGAGCCAAAACTGGACTCTCTAACTCTTCAGTTTACCGAGATATTGAATTTCAAAAAGTAGTAAAAAAAGACCCCTAATACCCCCCCATTCTTTCAATTTTTTTGAAAAATGAAAATTTTAAAGTGCTTTTTTTGTACTTATTTCACCTAATTTAAGGTTGTTTGGTATAAATATGCCCTTTGCTGTGCATTGCAACCCTCCTGGAGCAAAATAAAAAATTGCCAAAATTGCACTTTTTGCAAAAATAAAATGTTTTCAATTTTTGAATGATTGTAACTTTTTTATTTGAACTCTTATAGATTTCGCTAAAACGCCATTAGAAAGAGGATAAAAAATACTACAAAATGAGCCAAAACTGGACTCTCTAACTCTTCAGTTTACCGAGATATTGAATTTCAAAAAGTAGTAAAAAAAGACCCCTAATACCCCCCCATTCTTTAAATTTTTTTGAAAAATGAAACATTTTAAAGTGCTTTTTTTGTATTTATTTTACCTAATTTAAGGTTGTTTGGTATAAATATGCCCTTTGCTGTGCATTGCAACCCTCCTGGAGCAAAATAAAAAATTGCCAAAATTGCACTTTTTGCAAAAATAAATTGTTTTCAATTTTTGAATGATTGTAACTTTTTTATTTGAACTCTTATAGATTTCGCTAAAACGCCATTAGAAAGAGGATAAAAAATACTACAAAATGAGCCAAAACTGGACTCTCTAACTCTTCAGTTTACCGAGATATTGAATTTCAAAAAGTAGTAAAAAAAGACCCCTAATACCCCCCATTCTTTCAATTTTTTTGAAAAATGAAAAATTTTAAAGTGCTTTTTTTGTACTTATTTCACCTAATTTAAGGTTGTTTGGTATAAATATGCCCTTTGCTGTGCATTGCAACCCTCCTGGAGCAAAATAAAAAATTGCCAAAATTGCACTTTTTGCAAAAATAAAATTGTTTTCAATTTTTGAATGATTGTAACTTTTTTATTTGAACTCTTATAGATTTCGCTAAAACGCCATTAGAAAGAGGATAAAAAATACTACAAAATGAGCCAAAACTGGACTCTCTAACTCTTCAGTTTACCGAGATATTGAATTTCAAAAAGTAGTAAAAAAAGACCCCTAATACCCCCCATTCTTTCAATTTTTTTGAAAAATGAAACATTTTAAAGTGCTTTTTTTGTACTTATTTCACCTAATTTAAGGTTGTTTGGTATAAATATGCCCTTTGCTGTGCATTGCAACCCTCCTGGAGCAAAATAAAAAATTGCCAAAATTGCACTTTTTGCAAAAATAAATTTTTTTCAATTTTTGAATGATTGTAACTTTTTTATTTGAACTCTTATAGATTTCGCTAAAACGCCATTAGAAAGAGGATAAAAAATACTACAAAATGAGCCAAAACTGGACTCTCTAACTCTTCAGTTTACCGAGATATTGAATTTCAAAAAGTAGTAAAAAAAGACCCCTAATACCCCCCCATTCTTTCAATTTTTTTGAAAAATGAAAATTTTAAAGTGCTTTTTTTGTACTTATTTCACCTAATTTAAGGTTGTTTGGTATAAATATGCCCTTTGCTGTGCATTGCAACCCTCCTGGAGCAAAATAAAAAATTGCCAAAATTGCACTTTTTGCAAAAATAAAATGTTTTCAATTTTTGAATGATTGTAACTTTTTTATTTGAACTCTTATAGATTTCGCTAAAACGCCATTAGAAAGAGGATAAAAAATACTACAAAATGAGCCAAAACTGGACTCTCTAACTCTTCAGTTTACCGAGATATTGAATTTCAAAAAGTAGTAAAAAAAGACCCCTAATACCCCCCCATTCTTTAAATTTTTTTGAAAAATGAAACATTTTAAAGTGCTTTTTTTGTATTTATTTTACCTAATTTAAGGTTGTTTGGTATAAATATGCCCTTTGCTGTGCATTGCAACCCTCCTGGAGCAAAATAAAAAATTGCCAAAATTGCACTTTTTGCAAAAATAAATTGTTTTCAATTTTTGAATGATTGTAACTTTTTTATTTGAACTCTTATAGATTTCGCTAAAACGCCATTAGAAAGAGGATAAAAAATACTACAAAATGAGCCAAAACTGGACTCTCTAACTCTTCAGTTTACCGAGATATTGAATTTCAAAAAGTAGTAAAAAAAGACCCCTAATACCCCCCATTCTTTCAATTTTTTTGAAAAATGAAAAATTTTAAAGTGCTTTTTTTGTACTTATTTCACCTAATTTAAGGTTGTTTGGTATAAATATGCCCTTTGCTGTGCATTGCAACCCTCCTGGAGCAAAATAAAAAATTGCCAAAATTGCACTTTTTGCAAAAATAAATTGTTTTCAATTTTTGAATGATTGTAACTTTTTTATTTGAACTCTTATAGATTTCGCTAAAACGCCATTAGAAAGAGGATAAAAAATACTACAAAATGAGCCAAAACTGGACTCTCTAACTCTTCAGTTTACCGAGATATTGAATTTCAAAAAGTAGTAAAAAAAGACCCCTAATACCCCCCCATTCTTTCAATTTTTTTGAAAAATGAAACATTTTAAAGTGCTTTTTTTGTATTTATTTTACCTAATTTAAGGTTGTTTGGTATAAATATGCCCTTTGCTGTGCATTGCAACCCTCCTGGAGCAAAATAAAAAATTGCCAAAATTGCACTTTTTGCAAAAATAAATTGTTTTCAATTTTTGAATGATTGTAACTTTTTTATTTGAACTCTTATAGATTTCGCTAAAACGCCATTAGAAAGAGGATAAAAAATACTACAAAATGAGCCAAAACTGGACTCTCTAACTCTTCAGTTTACCGAGATATTGAATTTCAAAAAGTAGTAAAAAAAGACCCCTAATACCCCCCATTCTTTCAATTTTTTTGAAAAATGAAAAATTTTAAAGTGCTTTTTTTGTACTTATTTCACCTAATTTAAGGTTGTTTGGTATAAATATGCCCTTTGCTGTGCATTGCAACCCTCCTGGAGCAAAATAAAAAATTGCCAAAATTGCACTTTTTGCAAAAATAAATTTTTTTCAATTTTTGAATGATTGTAACTTTTTTATTTGAACTCTTATAGATTTCGCTAAAACGCCATTAGAAAGAGGATAAAAAATACTACAAAATGAGCCAAAACTGGACTCTCTAACTCTTCAGTTTACCGAGATATTGAATTTCAAAAAGTAGTAAAAAAAGACCCCTAATACCCCCCCATTCTTTCAATTTTTTTGAAAAATGAAAATTTTAAAGTGCTTTTTTTGTACTTATTTCACCTAATTTAAGGTTGTTTGGTATAAATATGCCCTTTGCTGTGCATTGCAACCCTCCTGGAGCAAAATAAAAAATTGCCAAAATTGCACTTTTTGCAAAAATAAATTGTTTTCAATTTTTGAATGATTGTAACTTTTTTATTTGAACTCTTATAGATTTCGCTAAAACGCCATTAGAAAGAGGATAAAAAATACTACAAAATGAGCCAAAACTGGACTCTCTAACTCTTCAGTTTACCGAGATATTGAATTTCAAAAAGTAGTAAAAAAAGACCCCTAATACCCCCCCATTCTTTCAATTTTTTTGAAAAATGAAACATTTTAAAGTGCTTTTTTTGTATTTATTTTACCTAATTTAAGGTTGTTTGGTATAAATATGCCCTTTGCTGTGCATTGCAACCCTCCTGGAGCAAAATAAAAAATTGCCAAAATTGCACTTTTTGCAAAAATAAATTGTTTTCAATTTTTGAATGATTGTAACTTTTTTATTTGAACTCTTATAGATTTCGCTAAAACGCCATTAGAAAGAGGATAAAAAATACTACAAAATGAGCCAAAACTGGACTCTCTAACTCTTCAGTTTACCGAGATATTGAATTTCAAAAAGTAGTAAAAAAAGACCCCTAATACCCCCCCATTCTTTCAATTTTTTTGAAAAATGAAACATTTTAAAGTGCTTTTTTTGTATTTATTTCACCTAATTTAAGGTTGTTTGGTATAAATATGCCCTTTGCTGTGCATTGCAACCCTCCTGGAGCAAAATAAAAAATTGCCAAAATTGCACTTTTTGCAAAAATAAATTGTTTTCAATTTTTGAATGATTGTAACTTTTTTATTTGAACTCTTATAGATTTCGCTAAAACGCCATTAGAAAGAGGATAAAAAATACTACAAAATGAGCCAAAACTGGACTCTCTAACTCTTCAGTTTACCGAGATATTGAATTTCAAAAAGTAGTAAAAAAAGACCCCTAATACCCCCCATTCTTTCAATTTTTTTGAAAAATGAAACATTTTAAAGTGCTTTTTTTGTACTTATTTCACCTAATTTAAGGTTGTTTGGTATAAATATGCCCTTTGCTGTGCATTGCAACCCTCCTGGAGCAAAATAAAAAATTGCCAAAATTGCACTTTTTGCAAAAATAAAATTTTTTCAATTTTTGAATGATTGTAACTTTTTTATTTGAACTCTTATAGATTTCGCTAAAACGCCATTAGAAAGAGGATAAAAAATACTACAAAATGAGCCAAAACTGGACTCTCTAACTCTTCAGTTTACCGAGATATTGAATTTCAAAAAGTAGTAAAAAAAGACCCCTAATACCCCCCATTCTTTCAATTTTTTTGAAAAATGAAAATTTTAAAGTGCTTTTTTTGTACTTATTTCACCTAATTTAAGGTTGTTTGGTATAAATATGCCCTTTGCTGTGCATTGCAACCCTCCTGGAGCAAAATAAAAAATTGCCAAAATTGCACTTTTTGCAAAAATAAATTTTTTTCAATTTTTGAATGATTGTAACTTTTTTATTTGAACTCTTATAGATTTCGCTAAAACGCCATTAGAAAGAGGATAAAAAATACTACAAAATGAGCCAAAACTGGACTCTCTAACTCTTCAGTTTACCGAGATATTGAATTTCAAAAAGTAGTAAAAAAAGACCCCTAATACCCCCCCATTCTTTAAATTTTTTTGAAAAATGAAACATTTTAAAGTGCTTTTTTTGTATTTATTTTACCTAATTTAAGGTTGTTTGGTATAAATATGCCCTTTGCTGTGCATTGCAACCCTCCTGGAGCAAAATAAAAAATTGCCAAAATTGCACTTTTTGCAAAAATAAATTGTTTTCAATTTTTGAATGATTGTAACTTTTTTATTTGAACTCTTATAGATTTCGCTAAAACGCCATTAGAAAGAGGATAAAAAATACTACAAAATGAGCCAAAACTGGACTCTCTAACTCTTCAGTTTACCGAGATATTGAATTTCAAAAAGTAGTAAAAAAAGACCCCTAATACCCCCCATTCTTTCAATTTTTTTGAAAAATGAAAAATTTTAAAGTGCTTTTTTTGTACTTATTTCACCTAATTTAAGGTTGTTTGGTATAAATATGCCCTTTGCTGTGCATTGCAACCCTCCTGGAGCAAAATAAAAAATTGCCAAAATTGCACTTTTTGCAAAAATAATTTTTTTCAATTTTTGAATGATTGTAACTTTTTTATTTGAACTCTTATAGATTTCGCTAAAACGCCATTAGAAAGAGGATAAAAAATACTACAAAATGAGCCAAAACTGGACTCTCTAACTCTTCAGTTTACCGAGATATTGAATTTCAAAAAGTAGTAAAAAAAGACCCCTAATACCCCCCCATTCTTTCAATTTTTTTGAAAAATGAAAAATTTTAAAGTGCTTTTTTTGTACTTATTTCACCTAATTTAAGGTTGTTTGGTATAAATATGCCCTTTGCTGTGCATTGCAACCCTCCTGGAGCAAAATAAAAAATTGCCAAAATTGCACTTTTTGCAAAAATAAAATTTTTTCAATTTTTGAATGATTGTAACTTTTTTATTTGAACTCTTATAGATTTCGCTAAAACGCCATTAGAAAGAGGATAAAAAATACTACAAAATGAGCCAAAACTGGACTCTCTAACTCTTCAGTTTACCGAGATATTGAATTTCAAAAAGTAGTAAAAAAAGACCCCTAATACCCCCCCATTCTTTCAATTTTTTTGAAAAATGAAACATTTTAAAGTGCTTTTTTTGTACTTATTTCACCTAATTTAAGGTTGTTTGGTATAAATATGCCCTTTGCTGTGCATTGCAACCCTCCTGGAGCAAAATAAAAAATTGCCAAAATTGCACTTTTTGCAAAAATAAAATGTTTTCAATTTTTGAATGATTGTAACTTTTTTATTTGAACTCTTATAGATTTCGCTAAAACGCCATTAGAAAGAGGATAAAAAATACTACAAAATGAGCCAAAACTGGACTCTCTAACTCTTCAGTTTACCGAGATATTGAATTTCAAAAAGTAGTAAAAAAAGACCCCTAATACCCCCCATTCTTTCAATTTTTTTGAAAAATGAAACATTTTAAAGTGCTTTTTTTGTACTTATTTCACCTAATTTAAGGTTGTTTGGTATAAATATGCCCTTTGCTGTGCATTGCAACCCTCCTGGAGCAAAATAAAAAATTGCCAAAATTGCACTTTTTGCAAAAATAAATTTTTTCAATTTTTGAATGATTGTAACTTTTTTATTTGAACTCTTATAGATTTCGCTAAAACGCCATTAGAAAGAGGATAAAAAATACTACAAAATGAGCCAAAACTGGACTCTCTAACTCTTCAGTTTACCGAGATATTGAATTTCAAAAAGTAGTAAAAAAAGACCCCTAATACCCCCCCATTCTTTAAATTTTTTTGAAAAATGAAACATTTTAAAGTGCTTTTTTTGTATTTATTTTACCTAATTTAAGGTTGTTTGGTATAAATATGCCCTTTGCTGTGCATTGCAACCCTCCTGGAGCAAAATAAAAAATTGCCAAAATTGCACTTTTTGCAAAAATAAATTGTTTTCAATTTTTGAATGATTGTAACTTTTTTATTTGAACTCTTATAGATTTCGCTAAAACGCCATTAGAAAGAGGATAAAAAATACTACAAAATGAGCCAAAACTGGACTCTCTAACTCTTCAGTTTACCGAGATATTGAATTTCAAAAAGTAGTAAAAAAAGACCCCTAATACCCCCCCATTCTTTCAATTTTTTTGAAAAATGAAACATTTTAAAGTGCTTTTTTTGTACTTATTTCACCTAATTTAAGGTTGTTTGGTATAAATATGCCCTTTGCTGTGCATTGCAACCCTCCTGGAGCAAAATAAAAAATTGCCAAAATTGCACTTTTTGCAAAAATAAAATTGTTTTCAATTTTTGAATGATTGTAACTTTTTTATTTGAACTCTTATAGATTTCGCTAAAACGCCATTAGAAAGAGGATAAAAAATACTACAAAATGAGCCAAAACTGGACTCTCTAACTCTTCAGTTTACCGAGATATTGAATTTCAAAAAGTAGTAAAAAAAGACCCCTAATACCCCCCCATTCTTTCAATTTTTTTGAAAAATGAAAATTTTAAAGTGCTTTTTTTGTACTTATTTCACCTAATTTAAGGTTGTTTGGTATAAATATGCCCTTTGCTGTGCATTGCAACCCTCCTGGAGCAAAATAAAAAATTGCCAAAATTGCACTTTTTGCAAAAATAAAATTTTTTCAATTTTTGAATGATTGTAACTTTTTTATTTGAACTCTTATAGATTTCGCTAAAACGCCATTAGAAAGAGGATAAAAAATACTACAAAATGAGCCAAAACTGGACTCTCTAACTCTTCAGTTTACCGAGATATTGAATTTCAAAAAGTAGTAAAAAAAGACCCCTAATACCCCCCCATTCTTTCAATTTTTTTGAAAAATGAAACATTTTAAAGTGCTTTTTTTGTACTTATTTCACCTAATTTAAGGTTGTTTGGTATAAATATGCCCTTTGCTGTGCATTGCAACCCTCCTGGAGCAAAATAAAAAATTGCCAAAATTGCACTTTTTGCAAAAATAAAATTGTTTTCAATTTTTGAATGATTGTAACTTTTTTATTTGAACTCTTATAGATTTCGCTAAAACGCCATTAGAAAGAGGATAAAAAATACTACAAAATGAGCCAAAACTGGACTCTCTAACTCTTCAGTTTACCGAGATATTGAATTTCAAAAAGTAGTAAAAAAAGACCCCTAATACCCCCCCATTCTTTCAATTTTTTTGAAAAATGAAACATTTTAAAGTGCTTTTTTTGTATTTATTTTACCTAATTTAAGGTTGTTTGGTATAAATATGCCCTTTGCTGTGCATTGCAACCCTCCTGGAGCAAAATAAAAAATTGCCAAAATTGCACTTTTTGCAAAAATAAAATGTTTTCAATTTTTGAATGATTGTAACTTTTTTATTTGAACTCTTATAGATTTCGCTAAAACGCCATTAGAAAGAGGATAAAAAATACTACAAAATGAGCCAAAACTGGACTCTCTAACTCTTCAGTTTACCGAGATATTGAATTTCAAAAAGTAGTAAAAAAAGACCCCTAATACCCCCCATTCTTTCAATTTTTTTGAAAAATGAAACATTTTAAAGTGCTTTTTTTGTACTTATTTCACCTAATTTAAGGTTGTTTGGTATAAATATGCCCTTTGCTGTGCATTGCAACCCTCCTGGAGCAAAATAAAAAATTGCCAAAATTGCACTTTTTGCAAAAATAAATTTTTTTCAATTTTTGAATGATTGTAACTTTTTTATTTGAACTCTTATAGATTTCGCTAAAACGCCATTAGAAAGAGGATAAAAAATACTACAAAATGAGCCAAAACTGGACTCTCTAACTCTTCAGTTTACCGAGATATTGAATTTCAAAAAGTAGTAAAAAAAGACCCCTAATACCCCCCCATTCTTTAAATTTTTTTGAAAAATGAAAATTTTAAAGTGCTTTTTTTGTACTTATTTCACCTAATTTAAGGTTGTTTGGTATAAATATGCCCTTTGCTGTGCATTGCAACCCTCCTGGAGCAAAATAAAAAATTGCCAAAATTGCACTTTTTGCAAAAATAAATTGTTTTCAATTTTTGAATGATTGTAACTTTTTTATTTGAACTCTTATAGATTTCGCTAAAACGCCATTAGAAAGAGGATAAAAAATACTACAAAATGAGCCAAAACTGGACTCTCTAACTCTTCAGTTTACCGAGATATTGAATTTCAAAAAGTAGTAAAAAAAGACCCCTAATACCCCCCCATTCTTTAAATTTTTTTGAAAAATGAAACATTTTAAAGTGCTTTTTTTGTATTTATTTTACCTAATTTAAGGTTGTTTGGTATAAATATGCCCTTTGCTGTGCATTGCAACCCTCCTGGAGCAAAATAAAAAATTGCCAAAATTGCACTTTTTGCAAAAATAAATTGTTTTCAATTTTTGAATGATTGTAACTTTTTTATTTGAACTCTTATAGATTTCGCTAAAACGCCATTAGAAAGAGGATAAAAAATACTACAAAATGAGCCAAAACTGGACTCTCTAACTCTTCAGTTTACCGAGATATTGAATTTCAAAAAGTAGTAAAAAAAGACCCCTAATACCCCCCATTCTTTCAATTTTTTTGAAAAATGAAAAATTTTAAAGTGCTTTTTTTGTACTTATTTCACCTAATTTAAGGTTGTTTGGTATAAATATGCCCTTTGCTGTGCATTGCAACCCTCCTGGAGCAAAATAAAAAATTGCCAAAATTGCACTTTTTGCAAAAATAAATTTTTTTCAATTTTTGAATGATTGTAACTTTTTTATTTGAACTCTTATAGATTTCGCTAAAACGCCATTAGAAAGAGGATAAAAAATACTACAAAATGAGCCAAAACTGGACTCTCTAACTCTTCAGTTTACCGAGATATTGAATTTCAAAAAGTAGTAAAAAAAGACCCCTAATACCCCCCCATTCTTTCAATTTTTTTGAAAAATGAAACATTTTAAAGTGCTTTTTTTGTACTTATTTCACCTAATTTAAGGTTGTTTGGTATAAATATGCCCTTTGCTGTGCATTGCAACCCTCCTGGAGCAAAATAAAAAATTGCCAAAATTGCACTTTTTGCAAAAATAAAATTTTTTCAATTTTTGAATGATTGTAACTTTTTTATTTGAACTCTTATAGATTTCGCTAAAACGCCATTAGAAAGAGGATAAAAAATACTACAAAATGAGCCAAAACTGGACTCTCTAACTCTTCAGTTTACCGAGATATTGAATTTCAAAAAGTAGTAAAAAAAGACCCCTAATACCCCCCATTCTTTAAATTTTTTTGAAAAATGAAAATTTTAAAGTGCTTTTTTTGTACTTATTTCACCTAATTTAAGGTTGTTTGGTATAAATATGCCCTTTGCTGTGCATTGCAACCCTCCTGGAGCAAAATAAAAAATTGCCAAAATTGCACTTTTTGCAAAAATAAAATTTTTTCAATTTTTGAATGATTGTAACTTTTTTATTTGAACTCTTATAGATTTCGCTAAAACGCCATTAGAAAGAGGATAAAAAATACTACAAAATGAGCCAAAACTGGACTCTCTAACTCTTCAGTTTACCGAGATATTGAATTTCAAAAAGTAGTAAAAAAAGACCCCTAATACCCCCCCATTCTTTAAATTTTTTTGAAAAATGAAACATTTTAAAGTGCTTTTTTTGTATTTATTTTACCTAATTTAAGGTTGTTTGGTATAAATATGCCCTTTGCTGTGCATTGCAACCCTCCTGGAGCAAAATAAAAAATTGCCAAAATTGCACTTTTTGCAAAAATAAATTGTTTTCAATTTTTGAATGATTGTAACTTTTTTATTTGAACTCTTATAGATTTCGCTAAAACGCCATTAGAAAGAGGATAAAAAATACTACAAAATGAGCCAAAACTGGACTCTCTAACTCTTCAGTTTACCGAGATATTGAATTTCAAAAAGTAGTAAAAAAAGACCCCTAATACCCCCCCATTCTTTCAATTTTTTTGAAAAATGAAACATTTTAAAGTGCTTTTTTTGTACTTATTTCACCTAATTTAAGGTTGTTTGGTATAAATATGCCCTTTGCTGTGCATTGCAACCCTCCTGGAGCAAAATAAAAAATTGCCAAAATTGCACTTTTTGCAAAAATAAATTGTTTTCAATTTTTGAATGATTGTAACTTTTTTATTTGAACTCTTATAGATTTCGCTAAAACGCCATTAGAAAGAGGATAAAAAATACTACAAAATGAGCCAAAACTGGACTCTCTAACTCTTCAGTTTACCGAGATATTGAATTTCAAAAAGTAGTAAAAAAAGACCCCTAATACCCCCCCATTCTTTCAATTTTTTTGAAAAATGAAAATTTTAAAGTGCTTTTTTTGTACTTATTTCACCTAATTTAAGGTTGTTTGGTATAAATATGCCCTTTGCTGTGCATTGCAACCCTCCTGGAGCAAAATAAAAAATTGCCAAAATTGCACTTTTTGCAAAAATAAAATTGTTTTCAATTTTTGAATGATTGTAACTTTTTTATTTGAACTCTTATAGATTTCGCTAAAACGCCATTAGAAAGAGGATAAAAAATACTACAAAATGAGCCAAAACTGGACTCTCTAACTCTTCAGTTTACCGAGATATTGAATTTCAAAAAGTAGTAAAAAAAGACCCCTAATACCCCCCCATTCTTTCAATTTTTTTGAAAAATGAAACATTTTAAAGTGCTTTTTTTGTACTTATTTCACCTAATTTAAGGTTGTTTGGTATAAATATGCCCTTTGCTGTGCATTGCAACCCTCCTGGAGCAAAATAAAAAATTGCCAAAATTGCACTTTTTGCAAAAATAAATTGTTTTCAATTTTTGAATGATTGTAACTTTTTTATTTGAACTCTTATAGATTTCGCTAAAACGCCATTAGAAAGAGGATAAAAAATACTACAAAATGAGCCAAAACTGGACTCTCTAACTCTTCAGTTTACCGAGATATTGAATTTCAAAAAGTAGTAAAAAAAGACCCCTAATACCCCCCCATTCTTTCAATTTTTTTGAAAAATGAAACATTTTAAAGTGCTTTTTTTGTATTTATTTTACCTAATTTAAGGTTGTTTGGTATAAATATGCCCTTTGCTGTGCATTGCAACCCTCCTGGAGCAAAATAAAAAATTGCCAAAATTGCACTTTTTGCAAAAATAAAATGTTTTCAATTTTTGAATGATTGTAACTTTTTTATTTGAACTCTTATAGATTTCGCTAAAACGCCATTAGAAAGAGGATAAAAAATACTACAAAATGAGCCAAAACTGGACTCTCTAACTCTTCAGTTTACCGAGATATTGAATTTCAAAAAGTAGTAAAAAAAGACCCCTAATACCCCCCCATTCTTTCAATTTTTTTGAAAAATGAAACATTTTAAAGTGCTTTTTTTGTACTTATTTCACCTAATTTAAGGTTGTTTGGTATAAATATGCCCTTTGCTGTGCATTGCAACCCTCCTGGAGCAAAATAAAAAATTGCCAAAATTGCACTTTTTGCAAAAATAAATTTTTTTCAATTTTTGAATGATTGTAACTTTTTTATTTGAACTCTTATAGATTTCGCTAAAACGCCATTAGAAAGAGGATAAAAAATACTACAAAATGAGCCAAAACTGGACTCTCTAACTCTTCAGTTTACCGAGATATTGAATTTCAAAAAGTAGTAAAAAAAGACCCCTAATACCCCCCCATTCTTTCAATTTTTTTGAAAAATGAAAAATTTTAAAGTGCTTTTTTTGTACTTATTTCACCTAATTTAAGGTTGTTTGGTATAAATATGCCCTTTGCTGTGCATTGCAACCCTCCTGGAGCAAAATAAAAAATTGCCAAAATTGCACTTTTTGCAAAAATAAAATGTTTTCAATTTTTGAATGATTGTAACTTTTTTATTTGAACTCTTATAGATTTCGCTAAAACGCCATTAGAAAGAGGATAAAAAATACTACAAAATGAGCCAAAACTGGACTCTCTAACTCTTCAGTTTACCGAGATATTGAATTTCAAAAAGTAGTAAAAAAAGACCCCTAATACCCCCCCATTCTTTCAATTTTTTTGAAAAATGAAACATTTTAAAGTGCTTTTTTTGTATTTATTTTACCTAATTTAAGGTTGTTTGGTATAAATATGCCCTTTGCTGTGCATTGCAACCCTCCTGGAGCAAAATAAAAAATTGCCAAAATTGCACTTTTTGCAAAAATAAATTGTTTTCAATTTTTGAATGATTGTAACTTTTTTATTTGAACTCTTATAGATTTCGCTAAAACGCCATTAGAAAGAGGATAAAAAATACTACAAAATGAGCCAAAACTGGACTCTCTAACTCTTCAGTTTACCGAGATATTGAATTTCAAAAAGTAGTAAAAAAAGACCCCTAATACCCCCCCATTCTTTAAATTTTTTTGAAAAATGAAACATTTTAAAGTGCTTTTTTTGTACTTATTTCACCTAATTTAAGGTTGTTTGGTATAAATATGCCCTTTGCTGTGCATTGCAACCCTCCTGGAGCAAAATAAAAAATTGCCAAAATTGCACTTTTTGCAAAAATAAATTTTTTTCAATTTTTGAATGATTGTAACTTTTTTATTTGAACTCTTATAGATTTCGCTAAAACGCCATTAGAAAGAGGATAAAAAATACTACAAAATGAGCCAAAACTGGACTCTCTAACTCTTCAGTTTACCGAGATATTGAATTTCAAAAAGTAGTAAAAAAAGACCCCTAATACCCCCCCATTCTTTCAATTTTTTTGAAAAATGAAACATTTTAAAGTGCTTTTTTTGTACTTATTTCACCTAATTTAAGGTTGTTTGGTATAAATATGCCCTTTGCTGTGCATTGCAACCCTCCTGGAGCAAAATAAAAAATTGCCAAAATTGCACTTTTTGCAAAAATAAAATTTTTTCAATTTTTGAATGATTGTAACTTTTTTATTTGAACTCTTATAGATTTCGCTAAAACGCCATTAGAAAGAGGATAAAAAATACTACAAAATGAGCCAAAACTGGACTCTCTAACTCTTCAGTTTACCGAGATATTGAATTTCAAAAAGTAGTAAAAAAAGACCCCTAATACCCCCCCATTCTTTCAATTTTTTTGAAAAATGAAAAATTTTAAAGTGCTTTTTTTGTACTTATTTCACCTAATTTAAGGTTGTTTGGTATAAATATGCCCTTTGCTGTGCATTGCAACCCTCCTGGAGCAAAATAAAAAATTGCCAAAATTGCACTTTTTGCAAAAATAAAATTTTTTCAATTTTTGAATGATTGTAACTTTTTTATTTGAACTCTTATAGATTTCGCTAAAACGCCATTAGAAAGAGGATAAAAAATACTACAAAATGAGCCAAAACTGGACTCTCTAACTCTTCAGTTTACCGAGATATTGAATTTCAAAAAGTAGTAAAAAAAGACCCCTAATACCCCCCCATTCTTTCAATTTTTTTGAAAAATGAAAAATTTTAAAGTGCTTTTTTTGTACTTATTTCACCTAATTTAAGGTTGTTTGGTATAAATATGCCCTTTGCTGTGCATTGCAACCCTCCTGGAGCAAAATAAAAAATTGCCAAAATTGCACTTTTTGCAAAAATAAATTGTTTTCAATTTTTGAATGATTGTAACTTTTTTATTTGAACTCTTATAGATTTCGCTAAAACGCCATTAGAAAGAGGATAAAAAATACTACAAAATGAGCCAAAACTGGACTCTCTAACTCTTCAGTTTACCGAGATATTGAATTTCAAAAAGTAGTAAAAAAAGACCCCTAATACCCCCCCATTCTTTAAATTTTTTTGAAAAATGAAACATTTTAAAGTGCTTTTTTTGTATTTATTTTACCTAATTTAAGGTTGTTTGGTATAAATATGCCCTTTGCTGTGCATTGCAACCCTCCTGGAGCAAAATAAAAAATTGCCAAAATTGCACTTTTTGCAAAAATAAATTGTTTTCAATTTTTGAATGATTGTAACTTTTTTATTTGAACTCTTATAGATTTCGCTAAAACGCCATTAGAAAGAGGATAAAAAATACTACAAAATGAGCCAAAACTGGACTCTCTAACTCTTCAGTTTACCGAGATATTGAATTTCAAAAAGTAGTAAAAAAAGACCCCTAATACCCCCCATTCTTTAAATTTTTTTGAAAAATGAAAATTTTAAAGTGCTTTTTTTGTACTTATTTCACCTAATTTAAGGTTGTTTGGTATAAATATGCCCTTTGCTGTGCATTGCAACCCTCCTGGAGCAAAATAAAAAATTGCCAAAATTGCACTTTTTGCAAAAATAAATTTTTTCAATTTTTGAATGATTGTAACTTTTTTATTTGAACTCTTATAGATTTCGCTAAAACGCCATTAGAAAGAGGATAAAAAATACTACAAAATGAGCCAAAACTGGACTCTCTAACTCTTCAGTTTACCGAGATATTGAATTTCAAAAAGTAGTAAAAAAAGACCCCTAATACCCCCCCATTCTTTCAATTTTTTTGAAAAATGAAAATTTTAAAGTGCTTTTTTTGTACTTATTTCACCTAATTTAAGGTTGTTTGGTATAAATATGCCCTTTGCTGTGCATTGCAACCCTCCTGGAGCAAAATAAAAAATTGCCAAAATTGCACTTTTTGCAAAAATAAATTTTTTTCAATTTTTGAATGATTGTAACTTTTTTATTTGAACTCTTATAGATTTCGCTAAAACGCCATTAGAAAGAGGATAAAAAATACTACAAAATGAGCCAAAACTGGACTCTCTAACTCTTCAGTTTACCGAGATATTGAATTTCAAAAAGTAGTAAAAAAAGACCCCTAATACCCCCCCATTCTTTCAATTTTTTTGAAAAATGAAAATTTTAAAGTGCTTTTTTTGTACTTATTTCACCTAATTTAAGGTTGTTTGGTATAAATATGCCCTTTGCTGTGCATTGCAACCCTCCTGGAGCAAAATAAAAAATTGCCAAAATTGCACTTTTTGCAAAAATAAATTTTTTTCAATTTTTGAATGATTGTAACTTTTTTATTTGAACTCTTATAGATTTCGCTAAAACGCCATTAGAAAGAGGATAAAAAATACTACAAAATGAGCCAAAACTGGACTCTCTAACTCTTCAGTTTACCGAGATATTGAATTTCAAAAAGTAGTAAAAAAAGACCCCTAATACCCCCCCATTCTTTCAATTTTTTTGAAAAATGAAAAATTTTAAAGTGCTTTTTTTGTACTTATTTCACCTAATTTAAGGTTGTTTGGTATAAATATGCCCTTTGCTGTGCATTGCAACCCTCCTGGAGCAAAATAAAAAATTGCCAAAATTGCACTTTTTGCAAAAATAAAATGTTTTCAATTTTTGAATGATTGTAACTTTTTTATTTGAACTCTTATAGATTTCGCTAAAACGCCATTAGAAAGAGGATAAAAAATACTACAAAATGAGCCAAAACTGGACTCTCTAACTCTTCAGTTTACCGAGATATTGAATTTCAAAAAGTAGTAAAAAAAGACCCCTAATACCCCCCCATTCTTTAAATTTTTTTGAAAAATGAAACATTTTAAAGTGCTTTTTTTGTATTTATTTTACCTAATTTAAGGTTGTTTGGTATAAATATGCCCTTTGCTGTGCATTGCAACCCTCCTGGAGCAAAATAAAAAATTGCCAAAATTGCACTTTTTGCAAAAATAAAATGTTTTCAATTTTTGAATGATTGTAACTTTTTTATTTGAACTCTTATAGATTTCGCTAAAACGCCATTAGAAAGAGGATAAAAAATACTACAAAATGAGCCAAAACTGGACTCTCTAACTCTTCAGTTTACCGAGATATTGAATTTCAAAAAGTAGTAAAAAAAGACCCCTAATACCCCCCCATTCTTTAAATTTTTTTGAAAAATGAAACATTTTAAAGTGCTTTTTTTGTATTTATTTTACCTAATTTAAGGTTGTTTGGTATAAATATGCCCTTTGCTGTGCATTGCAACCCTCCTGGAGCAAAATAAAAAATTGCCAAAATTGCACTTTTTGCAAAAATAAATTTTTTTCAATTTTTGAATGATTGTAACTTTTTTATTTGAACTCTTATAGATTTCGCTAAAACGCCATTAGAAAGAGGATAAAAAATACTACAAAATGAGCCAAAACTGGACTCTCTAACTCTTCAGTTTACCGAGATATTGAATTTCAAAAAGTAGTAAAAAAAGACCCCTAATACCCCCCCATTCTTTCAATTTTTTTGAAAAATGAAACATTTTAAAGTGCTTTTTTTGTACTTATTTCACCTAATTTAAGGTTGTTTGGTATAAATATGCCCTTTGCTGTGCATTGCAACCCTCCTGGAGCAAAATAAAAAATTGCCAAAATTGCACTTTTTGCAAAAATAAATTTTTTTCAATTTTTGAATGATTGTAACTTTTTTATTTGAACTCTTATAGATTTCGCTAAAACGCCATTAGAAAGAGGATAAAAAATACTACAAAATGAGCCAAAACTGGACTCTCTAACTCTTCAGTTTACCGAGATATTGAATTTCAAAAAGTAGTAAAAAAAGACCCCTAATACCCCCCATTCTTTCAATTTTTTTGAAAAATGAAACATTTTAAAGTGCTTTTTTTGTACTTATTTCACCTAATTTAAGGTTGTTTGGTATAAATATGCCCTTTGCTGTGCATTGCAACCCTCCTGGAGCAAAATAAAAAATTGCCAAAATTGCACTTTTTGCAAAAATAAAATTGTTTTCAATTTTTGAATGATTGTAACTTTTTTATTTGAACTCTTATAGATTTCGCTAAAACGCCATTAGAAAGAGGATAAAAAATACTACAAAATGAGCCAAAACTGGACTCTCTAACTCTTCAGTTTACCGAGATATTGAATTTCAAAAAGTAGTAAAAAAAGACCCCTAATACCCCCCATTCTTTAAATTTTTTTGAAAAATGAAACATTTTAAAGTGCTTTTTTTGTATTTATTTCACCTAATTTAAGGTTGTTTGGTATAAATATGCCCTTTGCTGTGCATTGCAACCCTCCTGGAGCAAAATAAAAAATTGCCAAAATTGCACTTTTTGCAAAAATAAATTTTTTCAATTTTTGAATGATTGTAACTTTTTTATTTGAACTCTTATAGATTTCGCTAAAACGCCATTAGAAAGAGGATAAAAAATACTACAAAATGAGCCAAAACTGGACTCTCTAACTCTTCAGTTTACCGAGATATTGAATTTCAAAAAGTAGTAAAAAAAGACCCCTAATACCCCCCATTCTTTCAATTTTTTTGAAAAATGAAAAATTTTAAAGTGCTTTTTTTGTACTTATTTCACCTAATTTAAGGTTGTTTGGTATAAATATGCCCTTTGCTGTGCATTGCAACCCTCCTGGAGCAAAATAAAAAATTGCCAAAATTGCACTTTTTGCAAAAATAAATTGTTTTCAATTTTTGAATGATTGTAACTTTTTTATTTGAACTCTTATAGATTTCGCTAAAACGCCATTAGAAAGAGGATAAAAAATACTACAAAATGAGCCAAAACTGGACTCTCTAACTCTTCAGTTTACCGAGATATTGAATTTCAAAAAGTAGTAAAAAAAGACCCCTAATACCCCCCATTCTTTCAATTTTTTTGAAAAATGAAAAATTTTAAAGTGCTTTTTTTGTACTTATTTCACCTAATTTAAGGTTGTTTGGTATAAATATGCCCTTTGCTGTGCATTGCAACCCTCCTGGAGCAAAATAAAAAATTGCCAAAATTGCACTTTTTGCAAAAATAAATTGTTTTCAATTTTTGAATGATTGTAACTTTTTTATTTGAACTCTTATAGATTTCGCTAAAACGCCATTAGAAAGAGGATAAAAAATACTACAAAATGAGCCAAAACTGGACTCTCTAACTCTTCAGTTTACCGAGATATTGAATTTCAAAAAGTAGTAAAAAAAGACCCCTAATACCCCCCCATTCTTTCAATTTTTTTGAAAAATGAAACATTTTAAAGTGCTTTTTTTGTACTTATTTCACCTAATTTAAGGTTGTTTGGTATAAATATGCCCTTTGCTGTGCATTGCAACCCTCCTGGAGCAAAATAAAAAATTGCCAAAATTGCACTTTTTGCAAAAATAAATTTTTTCAATTTTTGAATGATTGTAACTTTTTTATTTGAACTCTTATAGATTTCGCTAAAACGCCATTAGAAAGAGGATAAAAAATACTACAAAATGAGCCAAAACTGGACTCTCTAACTCTTCAGTTTACCGAGATATTGAATTTCAAAAAGTAGTAAAAAAAGACCCCTAATACCCCCCCATTCTTTCAATTTTTTTGAAAAATGAAAATTTTAAAGTGCTTTTTTTGTACTTATTTCACCTAATTTAAGGTTGTTTGGTATAAATATGCCCTTTGCTGTGCATTGCAACCCTCCTGGAGCAAAATAAAAAATTGCCAAAATTGCACTTTTTGCAAAAATAAATTTTTTTCAATTTTTGAATGATTGTAACTTTTTTATTTGAACTCTTATAGATTTCGCTAAAACGCCATTAGAAAGAGGATAAAAAATACTACAAAATGAGCCAAAACTGGACTCTCTAACTCTTCAGTTTACCGAGATATTGAATTTCAAAAAGTAGTAAAAAAAGACCCCTAATACCCCCCATTCTTTCAATTTTTTTGAAAAATGAAAAAATTTTAAAGTGCTTTTTTTGTACTTATTTCACCTAATTTAAGGTTGTTTGGTATAAATATGCCCTTTGCTGTGCATTGCAACCCTCCTGGAGCAAAATAAAAAATTGCCAAAATTGCACTTTTTGCAAAAATAAAATTTTTTCAATTTTTGAATGATTGTAACTTTTTTATTTGAACTCTTATAGATTTCGCTAAAACGCCATTAGAAAGAGGATAAAAAATACTACAAAATGAGCCAAAACTGGACTCTCTAACTCTTCAGTTTACCGAGATATTGAATTTCAAAAAGTAGTAAAAAAAGACCCCTAATACCCCCCCATTCTTTCAATTTTTTTGAAAAATGAAACATTTTAAAGTGCTTTTTTTGTATTTATTTTACCTAATTTAAGGTTGTTTGGTATAAATATGCCCTTTGCTGTGCATTGCAACCCTCCTGGAGCAAAATAAAAAATTGCCAAAATTGCACTTTTTGCAAAAATAAATTTTTTCAATTTTTGAATGATTGTAACTTTTTTATTTGAACTCTTATAGATTTCGCTAAAACGCCATTAGAAAGAGGATAAAAAATACTACAAAATGAGCCAAAACTGGACTCTCTAACTCTTCAGTTTACCGAGATATTGAATTTCAAAAAGTAGTAAAAAAAGACCCCTAATACCCCCCCATTCTTTCAATTTTTTTGAAAAATGAAAATTTTAAAGTGCTTTTTTTGTACTTATTTCACCTAATTTAAGGTTGTTTGGTATAAATATGCCCTTTGCTGTGCATTGCAACCCTCCTGGAGCAAAATAAAAAATTGCCAAAATTGCACTTTTTGCAAAAATAAATTTTTTTCAATTTTTGAATGATTGTAACTTTTTTATTTGAACTCTTATAGATTTCGCTAAAACGCCATTAGAAAGAGGATAAAAAATACTACAAAATGAGCCAAAACTGGACTCTCTAACTCTTCAGTTTACCGAGATATTGAATTTCAAAAAGTAGTAAAAAAAGACCCCTAATACCCCCCCATTCTTTCAATTTTTTTGAAAAATGAAACATTTTAAAGTGCTTTTTTTGTACTTATTTCACCTAATTTAAGGTTGTTTGGTATAAATATGCCCTTTGCTGTGCATTGCAACCCTCCTGGAGCAAAATAAAAAATTGCCAAAATTGCACTTTTTGCAAAAATAAATTTTTTTCAATTTTTGAATGATTGTAACTTTTTTATTTGAACTCTTATAGATTTCGCTAAAACGCCATTAGAAAGAGGATAAAAAATACTACAAAATGAGCCAAAACTGGACTCTCTAACTCTTCAGTTTACCGAGATATTGAATTTCAAAAAGTAGTAAAAAAAGACCCCTAATACCCCCCCATTCTTTCAATTTTTTTGAAAAATGAAAACATTTTAAAGTGCTTTTTTTGTACTTATTTTACCTAATTTAAGGTTGTTTGGTATAAATATGCCCTTTGCTGTGCATTGCAACCCTCCTGGAGCAAAATAAAAAATTGCCAAAATTGCACTTTTTGCAAAAATAAAATTTTTTCAATTTTTGAATGATTGTAACTTTTTTATTTGAACTCTTATAGATTTCGCTAAAACGCCATTAGAAAGAGGATAAAAAATACTACAAAATGAGCCAAAACTGGACTCTCTAACTCTTCAGTTTACCGAGATATTGAATTTCAAAAAGTAGTAAAAAAAGACCCCTAATACCCCCCCATTCTTTCAATTTTTTTGAAAAATGAAAAATTTTAAAGTGCTTTTTTTGTACTTATTTCACCTAATTTAAGGTTGTTTGGTATAAATATGCCCTTTGCTGTGCATTGCAACCCTCCTGGAGCAAAATAAAAAATTGCCAAAATTGCACTTTTTGCAAAAATAAATTTTTTTCAATTTTTGAATGATTGTAACTTTTTTATTTGAACTCTTATAGATTTCGCTAAAACGCCATTAGAAAGAGGATAAAAAATACTACAAAATGAGCCAAAACTGGACTCTCTAACTCTTCAGTTTACCGAGATATTGAATTTCAAAAAGTAGTAAAAAAAGACCCCTAATACCCCCCCATTCTTTCAATTTTTTTGAAAAATGAAAAATTTTAAAGTGCTTTTTTTGTACTTATTTCACCTAATTTAAGGTTGTTTGGTATAAATATGCCCTTTGCTGTGCATTGCAACCCTCCTGGAGCAAAATAAAAAATTGCCAAAATTGCACTTTTTGCAAAAATAAATTGTTTTCAATTTTTGAATGATTGTAACTTTTTTATTTGAACTCTTATAGATTTCGCTAAAACGCCATTAGAAAGAGGATAAAAAATACTACAAAATGAGCCAAAACTGGACTCTCTAACTCTTCAGTTTACCGAGATATTGAATTTCAAAAAGTAGTAAAAAAAGACCCCTAATACCCCCCCATTCTTTCAATTTTTTTGAAAAATGAAAAATTTTAAAGTGCTTTTTTTGTACTTATTTTACCTAATTTAAGGTTGTTTGGTATAAATATGCCCTTTGCTGTGCATTGCAACCCTCCTGGAGCAAAATAAAAAATTGCCAAAATTGCACTTTTTGCAAAAATAAATTTTTTTCAATTTTTGAATGATTGTAACTTTTTTATTTGAACTCTTATAGATTTCGCTAAAACGCCATTAGAAAGAGGATAAAAAATACTACAAAATGAGCCAAAACTGGACTCTCTAACTCTTCAGTTTACCGAGATATTGAATTTCAAAAAGTAGTAAAAAAAGACCCCTAATACCCCCCATTCTTTCAATTTTTTTGAAAAATGAAAAATTTTAAAGTGCTTTTTTTGTACTTATTTCACCTAATTTAAGGTTGTTTGGTATAAATATGCCCTTTGCTGTGCATTGCAACCCTCCTGGAGCAAAATAAAAAATTGCCAAAATTGCACTTTTTGCAAAAATAAATTTTTTTCAATTTTTGAATGATTGTAACTTTTTTATTTGAACTCTTATAGATTTCGCTAAAACGCCATTAGAAAGAGGATAAAAAATACTACAAAATGAGCCAAAACTGGACTCTCTAACTCTTCAGTTTACCGAGATATTGAATTTCAAAAAGTAGTAAAAAAAGACCCCTAATACCCCCCCATTCTTTCAATTTTTTTGAAAAATGAAAATTTTAAAGTGCTTTTTTTGTACTTATTTCACCTAATTTAAGGTCGTTTGGTATAAATATGCCCTTTGCTGTGCATTGCAACCCTCCTGGAGCAAAATAAAAAATTGCCAAAATTGCACTTTTTGCAAAAATAAATTTTTTTCAATTTTTGAATGATTGTAACTTTTTTATTTGAACTCTTATAGATTTCGCTAAAACGCCATTAGAAAGAGGATAAAAAATACTACAAAATGAGCCAAAACTGGACTCTCTAACTCTTCAGTTTACCGAGATATTGAATTTCAAAAAGTAGTAAAAAAAGACCCCTAATACCCCCCATTCTTTCAATTTTTTTGAAAAATGAAAAATTTTAAAGTGCTTTTTTTGTACTTATTTCACCTAATTTAAGGTTGTTTGGTATAAATATGCCCTTTGCTGTGCATTGCAACCCTCCTGGAGCAAAATAAAAAATTGCCAAAATTGCACTTTTTGCAAAAATAAAATGTTTTCAATTTTTGAATGATTGTAACTTTTTTATTTGAACTCTTATAGATTTCGCTAAAACGCCATTAGAAAGAGGATAAAAAATACTACAAAATGAGCCAAAACTGGACTCTCTAACTCTTCAGTTTACCGAGATATTGAATTTCAAAAAGTAGTAAAAAAAGACCCCTAATACCCCCCCATTCTTTAAATTTTTTTGAAAAATGAAACATTTTAAAGTGCTTTTTTTGTATTTATTTTACCTAATTTAAGGTCGTTTGGTATAAATATGCCCTTTGCTGTGCATTGCAACCCTCCTGGAGCAAAATAAAAAATTGCCAAAATTGCACTTTTTGCAAAAATAAATTGTTTTCAATTTTTGAATGATTGTAACTTTTTTATTTGAACTCTTATAGATTTCGCTAAAACGCCATTAGAAAGAGGATAAAAAATACTACAAAATGAGCCAAAACTGGACTCTCTAACTCTTCAGTTTACCGAGATATTGAATTTCAAAAAGTAGTAAAAAAAGACCCCTAATACCCCCCCATTCTTTCAATTTTTTTGAAAAATGAAAATTTTAAAGTGCTTTTTTTGTACTTATTTCACCTAATTTAAGGTTGTTTGGTATAAATATGCCCTTTGCTGTGCATTGCAACCCTCCTGGAGCAAAATAAAAAATTGCCAAAATTGCACTTTTTGCAAAAATAAAATTTTTTCAATTTTTGAATGATTGTAACTTTTTTATTTGAACTCTTATAGATTTCGCTAAAACGCCATTAGAAAGAGGATAAAAAATACTACAAAATGAGCCAAAACTGGACTCTCTAACTCTTCAGTTTACCGAGATATTGAATTTCAAAAAGTAGTAAAAAAAGACCCCTAATACCCCCCCATTCTTTAAATTTTTTTGAAAAATGAAAATTTTAAAGTGCTTTTTTTGTACTTATTTCACCTAATTTAAGGTTGTTTGGTATAAATATGCCCTTTGCTGTGCATTGCAACCCTCCTGGAGCAAAATAAAAAATTGCCAAAATTGCACTTTTTGCAAAAATAAATTTTTTTCAATTTTTGAATGATTGTAACTTTTTTATTTGAACTCTTATAGATTTCGCTAAAACGCCATTAGAAAGAGGATAAAAAATACTACAAAATGAGCCAAAACTGGACTCTCTAACTCTTCAGTTTACCGAGATATTGAATTTCAAAAAGTAGTAAAAAAAGACCCCTAATACCCCCCCATTCTTTCAATTTTTTTGAAAAATGAAAAATTTTAAAGTGCTTTTTTTGTACTTATTTCACCTAATTTAAGGTTGTTTGGTATAAATATGCCCTTTGCTGTGCATTGCAACCCTCCTGGAGCAAAATAAAAAATTGCCAAAATTGCACTTTTTGCAAAAATAAAATTTTTTCAATTTTTGAATGATTGTAACTTTTTTATTTGAACTCTTATAGATTTCGCTAAAACGCCATTAGAAAGAGGATAAAAAATACTACAAAATGAGCCAAAACTGGACTCTCTAACTCTTCAGTTTACCGAGATATTGAATTTCAAAAAGTAGTAAAAAAAGACCCCTAATACCCCCCCATTCTTTCAATTTTTTTGAAAAATGAAAAATTTTAAAGTGCTTTTTTTGTACTTATTTCACCTAATTTAAGGTTGTTTGGTATAAATATGCCCTTTGCTGTGCATTGCAACCCTCCTGGAGCAAAATAAAAAATTGCCAAAATTGCACTTTTTGCAAAAATAAATTTTTTTCAATTTTTGAATGATTGTAACTTTTTTATTTGAACTCTTATAGATTTCGCTAAAACGCCATTAGAAAGAGGATAAAAAATACTACAAAATGAGCCAAAACTGGACTCTCTAACTCTTCAGTTTACCGAGATATTGAATTTCAAAAAGTAGTAAAAAAAGACCCCTAATACCCCCCATTCTTTCAATTTTTTTGAAAAATGAAAAATTTTAAAGTGCTTTTTTTGTACTTATTTCACCTAATTTAAGGTTGTTTGGTATAAATATGCCCTTTGCTGTGCATTGCAACCCTCCTGGAGCAAAATAAAAAATTGCCAAAATTGCACTTTTTGCAAAAATAAAATTTTTTCAATTTTTGAATGATTGTAACTTTTTTATTTGAACTCTTATAGATTTCGCTAAAACGCCATTAGAAAGAGGATAAAAAATACTACAAAATGAGCCAAAACTGGACTCTCTAACTCTTCAGTTTACCGAGATATTGAATTTCAAAAAGTAGTAAAAAAAGACCCCTAATACCCCCCCATTCTTTAAATTTTTTTGAAAAATGAAAAATTTTAAAGTGCTTTTTTTGTACTTATTTCACCTAATTTAAGGTTGTTTGGTATAAATATGCCCTTTGCTGTGCATTGCAACCCTCCTGGAGCAAAATAAAAAATTGCCAAAATTGCACTTTTTGCAAAAATAAAATTTTTTCAATTTTTGAATGATTGTAACTTTTTTATTTGAACTCTTATAGATTTCGCTAAAACGCCATTAGAAAGAGGATAAAAAATACTACAAAATGAGCCAAAACTGGACTCTCTAACTCTTCAGTTTACCGAGATATTGAATTTCAAAAAGTAGTAAAAAAAGACCCCTAATACCCCCCCATTCTTTCAATTTTTTTGAAAAATGAAAAATTTTAAAGTGCTTTTTTTGTACTTATTTCACCTAATTTAAGGTTGTTTGGTATAAATATGCCCTTTGCTGTGCATTGCAACCCTCCTGGAGCAAAATAAAAAATTGCCAAAATTGCACTTTTTGCAAAAATAAAATTTTTTCAATTTTTGAATGATTGTAACTTTTTTATTTGAACTCTTATAGATTTCGCTAAAACGCCATTAGAAAGAGGATAAAAAATACTACAAAATGAGCCAAAACTGGACTCTCTAACTCTTCAGTTTACCGAGATATTGAATTTCAAAAAGTAGTAAAAAAAGACCCCTAATACCCCCCCATTCTTTCAATTTTTTTGAAAAATGAAAATTTTAAAGTGCTTTTTTTGTACTTATTTCACCTAATTTAAGGTTGTTTGGTATAAATATGCCCTTTGCTGTGCATTGCAACCCTCCTGGAGCAAAATAAAAAATTGCCAAAATTGCACTTTTTGCAAAAATAAAATTTTTTCAATTTTTGAATGATTGTAACTTTTTTATTTGAACTCTTATAGATTTCGCTAAAACGCCATTAGAAAGAGGATAAAAAATACTACAAAATGAGCCAAAACTGGACTCTCTAACTCTTCAGTTTACCGAGATATTGAATTTCAAAAAGTAGTAAAAAAAGACCCCTAATACCCCCCCATTCTTTCAATTTTTTTGAAAAATGAAAAATTTTAAAGTGCTTTTTTTGTACTTATTTCACCTAATTTAAGGTTGTTTGGTATAAATATGCCCTTTGCTGTGCATTGCAACCCTCCTGGAGCAAAATAAAAAATTGCCAAAATTGCACTTTTTGCAAAAATAAATTGTTTTCAATTTTTGAATGATTGTAACTTTTTTATTTGAACTCTTATAGATTTCGCTAAAACGCCATTAGAAAGAGGATAAAAAATACTACAAAATGAGCCAAAACTGGACTCTCTAACTCTTCAGTTTACCGAGATATTGAATTTCAAAAAGTAGTAAAAAAAGACCCCTAATACCCCCCCATTCTTTCAATTTTTTTGAAAAATGAAAAATTTTAAAGTGCTTTTTTTGTACTTATTTCACCTAATTTAAGGTTGTTTGGTATAAATATGCCCTTTGCTGTGCATTGCAACCCTCCTGGAGCAAAATAAAAAATTGCCAAAATTGCACTTTTTGCAAAAATAAATTTTTTTCAATTTTTGAATGATTGTAACTTTTTTATTTGAACTCTTATAGATTTCGCTAAAACGCCATTAGAAAGAGGATAAAAAATACTACAAAATGAGCCAAAACTGGACTCTCTAACTCTTCAGTTTACCGAGATATTGAATTTCAAAAAGTAGTAAAAAAAGACCCCTAATACCCCCCCATTCTTTCAATTTTTTTGAAAAATGAAAAAATTTTAAAGTGCTTTTTTTGTACTTATTTCACCTAATTTAAGGTTGTTTGGTATAAATATGCCCTTTGCTGTGCATTGCAACCCTCCTGGAGCAAAATAAAAAATTGCCAAAATTGCACTTTTTGCAAAAATAAATTTTTTCAATTTTTGAATGATTGTAACTTTTTTATTTGAACTCTTATAGATTTCGCTAAAACGCCATTAGAAAGAGGATAAAAAATACTACAAAATGAGCCAAAACTGGACTCTCTAACTCTTCAGTTTACCGAGATATTGAATTTCAAAAAGTAGTAAAAAAAGACCCCTAATACCCCCCATTCTTTCAATTTTTTTGAAAAATGAAAAATTTTAAAGTGCTTTTTTTGTACTTATTTTACCTAATTTAAGGTTGTTTGGTATAAATATGCCCTTTGCTGTGCATTGCAACCCTCCTGGAGCAAAATAAAAAATTGCCAAAATTGCACTTTTTGCAAAAATAAAATTTTTTCAATTTTTGAATGATTGTAACTTTTTTATTTGAACTCTTATAGATTTCGCTAAAACGCCATTAGAAAGAGGATAAAAAATACTACAAAATGAGCCAAAACTGGACTCTCTAACTCTTCAGTTTACCGAGATATTGAATTTCAAAAAGTAGTAAAAAAAGACCCCTAATACCCCCCCATTCTTTCAATTTTTTTGAAAAATGAAAAATTTTAAAGTGCTTTTTTTGTACTTATTTCACCTAATTTAAGGTTGTTTGGTATAAATATGCCCTTTGCTGTGCATTGCAACCCTCCTGGAGCAAAATAAAAAATTGCCAAAATTGCACTTTTTGCAAAAATAAATTTTTTTCAATTTTTGAATGATTGTAACTTTTTTATTTGAACTCTTATAGATTTCGCTAAAACGCCATTAGAAAGAGGATAAAAAATACTACAAAATGAGCCAAAACTGGACTCTCTAACTCTTCAGTTTACCGAGATATTGAATTTCAAAAAGTAGTAAAAAAAGACCCCTAATACCCCCCATTCTTTCAATTTTTTTGAAAAATGAAAAATTTTAAAGTGCTTTTTTTGTACTTATTTCACCTAATTTAAGGTTGTTTGGTATAAATATGCCCTTTGCTGTGCATTGCAACCCTCCTGGAGCAAAATAAAAAATTGCCAAAATTGCACTTTTTGCAAAAATAAAATTTTTTCAATTTTTGAATGATTGTAACTTTTTTATTTGAACTCTTATAGATTTCGCTAAAACGCCATTAGAAAGAGGATAAAAAATACTACAAAATGAGCCAAAACTGGACTCTCTAACTCTTCAGTTTACCGAGATATTGAATTTCAAAAAGTAGTAAAAAAAGACCCCTAATACCCCCCATTCTTTCAATTTTTTTGAAAAATGAAAATTTTAAAGTGCTTTTTTTGTACTTATTTCACCTAATTTAAGGTTGTTTGGTATAAATATGCCCTTTGCTGTGCATTGCAACCCTCCTGGAGCAAAATAAAAAATTGCCAAAATTGCACTTTTTGCAAAAATAAATTTTTTTCAATTTTTGAATGATTGTAACTTTTTTATTTGAACTCTTATAGATTTCGCTAAAACGCCATTAGAAAGAGGATAAAAAATACTACAAAATGAGCCAAAACTGGACTCTCTAACTCTTCAGTTTACCGAGATATTGAATTTCAAAAAGTAGTAAAAAAAGACCCCTAATACCCCCCCATTCTTTAAATTTTTTTGAAAAATGAAAAATTTTAAAGTGCTTTTTTTGTACTTATTTCACCTAATTTAAGGTTGTTTGGTATAAATATGCCCTTTGCTGTGCATTGCAACCCTCCTGGAGCAAAATAAAAAATTGCCAAAATTGCACTTTTTGCAAAAATAAATTGTTTTCAATTTTTGAATGATTGTAACTTTTTTATTTGAACTCTTATAGATTTCGCTAAAACGCCATTAGAAAGAGGATAAAAAATACTACAAAATGAGCCAAAACTGGACTCTCTAACTCTTCAGTTTACCGAGATATTGAATTTCAAAAAGTAGTAAAAAAAGACCCCTAATACCCCCCCATTCTTTCAATTTTTTTGAAAAATGAAACATTTTAAAGTGCTTTTTTTGTATTTATTTTACCTAATTTAAGGTTGTTTGGTATAAATATGCCCTTTGCTGTGCATTGCAACCCTCCTGGAGCAAAATAAAAAATTGCCAAAATTGCACTTTTTGCAAAAATAAATTTTTTCAATTTTTGAATGATTGTAACTTTTTTATTTGAACTCTTATAGATTTCGCTAAAACGCCATTAGAAAGAGGATAAAAAATACTACAAAATGAGCCAAAACTGGACTCTCTAACTCTTCAGTTTACCGAGATATTGAATTTCAAAAAGTAGTAAAAAAAGACCCCTAATACCCCCCCATTCTTTCAATTTTTTTGAAAAATGAAAATTTTAAAGTGCTTTTTTTGTACTTATTTCACCTAATTTAAGGTTGTTTGGTATAAATATGCCCTTTGCTGTGCATTGCAACCCTCCTGGAGCAAAATAAAAAATTGCCAAAATTGCACTTTTTGCAAAAATAAATTTTTTCAATTTTTGAATGATTGTAACTTTTTTATTTGAACTCTTATAGATTTCGCTAAAACGCCATTAGAAAGAGGATAAAAAATACTACAAAATGAGCCAAAACTGGACTCTCTAACTCTTCAGTTTACCGAGATATTGAATTTCAAAAAGTAGTAAAAAAAGACCCCTAATACCCCCCCATTCTTTCAATTTTTTTGAAAAATGAAAAATTTTAAAGTGCTTTTTTTGTACTTATTTCACCTAATTTAAGGTTGTTTGGTATAAATATGCCCTTTGCTGTGCATTGCAACCCTCCTGGAGCAAAATAAAAAATTGCCAAAATTGCACTTTTTGCAAAAATAAAATTTTTTCAATTTTTGAATGATTGTAACTTTTTTATTTGAACTCTTATAGATTTCGCTAAAACGCCATTAGAAAGAGGATAAAAAATACTACAAAATGAGCCAAAACTGGACTCTCTAACTCTTCAGTTTACCGAGATATTGAATTTCAAAAAGTAGTAAAAAAAGACCCCTAATACCCCCCCATTCTTTAAATTTTTTTGAAAAATGAAACATTTTAAAGTGCTTTTTTTGTATTTATTTTACCTAATTTAAGGTTGTTTGGTATAAATATGCCCTTTGCTGTGCATTGCAACCCTCCTGGAGCAAAATAAAAAATTGCCAAAATTGCACTTTTTGCAAAAATAAATTTTTTCAATTTTTGAATGATTGTAACTTTTTTATTTGAACTCTTATAGATTTCGCTAAAACGCCATTAGAAAGAGGATAAAAAATACTACAAAATGAGCCAAAACTGGACTCTCTAACTCTTCAGTTTACCGAGATATTGAATTTCAAAAAGTAGTAAAAAAAGACCCCTAATACCCCCCCATTCTTTCAATTTTTTTGAAAAATGAAAAATTTTAAAGTGCTTTTTTTGTACTTATTTCACCTAATTTAAGGTTGTTTGGTATAAATATGCCCTTTGCTGTGCATTGCAACCCTCCTGGAGCAAAATAAAAAATTGCCAAAATTGCACTTTTTGCAAAAATAAATTTTTTTCAATTTTTGAATGATTGTAACTTTTTTATTTGAACTCTTATAGATTTCGCTAAAACGCCATTAGAAAGAGGATAAAAAATACTACAAAATGAGCCAAAACTGGACTCTCTAACTCTTCAGTTTACCGAGATATTGAATTTCAAAAAGTAGTAAAAAAAGACCCCTAATACCCCCCATTCTTTCAATTTTTTTGAAAAATGAAAAATTTTAAAGTGCTTTTTTTGTACTTATTTCACCTAATTTAAGGTTGTTTGGTATAAATATGCCCTTTGCTGTGCATTGCAACCCTCCTGGAGCAAAATAAAAAATTGCCAAAATTGCACTTTTTGCAAAAATAAATTTTTTTCAATTTTTGAATGATTGTAACTTTTTTATTTGAACTCTTATAGATTTCGCTAAAACGCCATTAGAAAGAGGATAAAAAATACTACAAAATGAGCCAAAACTGGACTCTCTAACTCTTCAGTTTACCGAGATATTGAATTTCAAAAAGTAGTAAAAAAAGACCCCTAATACCCCCCCATTCTTTCAATTTTTTTGAAAAATGAAAAATTTTAAAGTGCTTTTTTTGTACTTATTTCACCTAATTTAAGGTTGTTTGGTATAAATATGCCCTTTGCTGTGCATTGCAACCCTCCTGGAGCAAAATAAAAAATTGCCAAAATTGCACTTTTTGCAAAAATAAAATTTTTTCAATTTTTGAATGATTGTAACTTTTTTATTTGAACTCTTATAGATTTCGCTAAAACGCCATTAGAAAGAGGATAAAAAATACTACAAAATGAGCCAAAACTGGACTCTCTAACTCTTCAGTTTACCGAGATATTGAATTTCAAAAAGTAGTAAAAAAAGACCCCTAATACCCCCCCATTCTTTCAATTTTTTTGAAAAATGAAACATTTTAAAGTGCTTTTTTTGTATTTATTTTACCTAATTTAAGGTTGTTTGGTATAAATATGCCCTTTGCTGTGCATTGCAACCCTCCTGGAGCAAAATAAAAAATTGCCAAAATTGCACTTTTTGCAAAAATAAATTGTTTTCAATTTTTGAATGATTGTAACTTTTTTATTTGAACTCTTATAGATTTCGCTAAAACGCCATTAGAAAGAGGATAAAAAATACTACAAAATGAGCCAAAACTGGACTCTCTAACTCTTCAGTTTACCGAGATATTGAATTTCAAAAAGTAGTAAAAAAAGACCCCTAATACCCCCCCATTCTTTCAATTTTTTTGAAAAATGAAAAATTTTAAAGTGCTTTTTTTGTACTTATTTCACCTAATTTAAGGTTGTTTGGTATAAATATGCCCTTTGCTGTGCATTGCAACCCTCCTGGAGCAAAATAAAAAATTGCCAAAATTGCACTTTTTGCAAAAATAAATTTTTTTCAATTTTTGAATGATTGTAACTTTTTTATTTGAACTCTTATAGATTTCGCTAAAACGCCATTAGAAAGAGGATAAAAAATACTACAAAATGAGCCAAAACTGGACTCTCTAACTCTTCAGTTTACCGAGATATTGAATTTCAAAAAGTAGTAAAAAAAGACCCCTAATACCCCCCCATTCTTTAAATTTTTTTGAAAAATGAAAAATTTTAAAGTGCTTTTTTTGTACTTATTTCACCTAATTTAAGGTTGTTTGGTATAAATATGCCCTTTGCTGTGCATTGCAACCCTCCTGGAGCAAAATAAAAAATTGCCAAAATTGCACTTTTTGCAAAAATAAAATGTTTTCAATTTTTGAATGATTGTAACTTTTTTATTTGAACTCTTATAGATTTCGCTAAAACGCCATTAGAAAGAGGATAAAAAATACTACAAAATGAGCCAAAACTGGACTCTCTAACTCTTCAGTTTACCGAGATATTGAATTTCAAAAAGTAGTAAAAAAAGACCCCTAATACCCCCCCATTCTTTCAATTTTTTTGAAAAATGAAACATTTTAAAGTGCTTTTTTTGTATTTATTTTACCTAATTTAAGGTTGTTTGGTATAAATATGCCCTTTGCTGTGCATTGCAACCCTCCTGGAGCAAAATAAAAAATTGCCAAAATTGCACTTTTTGCAAAAATAAATTGTTTTCAATTTTTGAATGATTGTAACTTTTTTATTTGAACTCTTATAGATTTCGCTAAAACGCCATTAGAAAGAGGATAAAAAATACTACAAAATGAGCCAAAACTGGACTCTCTAACTCTTCAGTTTACCGAGATATTGAATTTCAAAAAGTAGTAAAAAAAGACCCCTAATACCCCCCCATTCTTTCAATTTTTTTGAAAAATGAAAAATTTTAAAGTGCTTTTTTTGTACTTATTTCACCTAATTTAAGGTTGTTTGGTATAAATATGCCCTTTGCTGTGCATTGCAACCCTCCTGGAGCAAAATAAAAAATTGCCAAAATTGCACTTTTTGCAAAAATAAATTTTTTTCAATTTTTGAATGATTGTAACTTTTTTATTTGAACTCTTATAGATTTCGCTAAAACGCCATTAGAAAGAGGATAAAAAATACTACAAAATGAGCCAAAACTGGACTCTCTAACTCTTCAGTTTACCGAGATATTGAATTTCAAAAAGTAGTAAAAAAAGACCCCTAATACCCCCCCATTCTTTCAATTTTTTTGAAAAATGAAACATTTTAAAGTGCTTTTTTTGTACTTATTTCACCTAATTTAAGGTTGTTTGGTATAAATATGCCCTTTGCTGTGCATTGCAACCCTCCTGGAGCAAAATAAAAAATTGCCAAAATTGCACTTTTTGCAAAAATAAATTTTTTTCAATTTTTGAATGATTGTAACTTTTTTATTTGAACTCTTATAGATTTCGCTAAAACGCCATTAGAAAGAGGATAAAAAATACTACAAAATGAGCCAAAACTGGACTCTCTAACTCTTCAGTTTACCGAGATATTGAATTTCAAAAAGTAGTAAAAAAAGACCCCTAATACCCCCCCATTCTTTCAATTTTTTTGAAAAATGAAAAATTTTAAAGTGCTTTTTTTGTACTTATTTCACCTAATTTAAGGTTGTTTGGTATAAATATGCCCTTTGCTGTGCATTGCAACCCTCCTGGAGCAAAATAAAAAATTGCCAAAATTGCACTTTTTGCAAAAATAAAATTTTTTCAATTTTTGAATGATTGTAACTTTTTTATTTGAACTCTTATAGATTTCGCTAAAACGCCATTAGAAAGAGGATAAAAAATACTACAAAATGAGCCAAAACTGGACTCTCTAACTCTTCAGTTTACCGAGATATTGAATTTCAAAAAGTAGTAAAAAAAGACCCCTAATACCCCCCCATTCTTTAAATTTTTTTGAAAAATGAAAATTTTAAAGTGCTTTTTTTGTACTTATTTCACCTAATTTAAGGTTGTTTGGTATAAATATGCCCTTTGCTGTGCATTGCAACCCTCCTGGAGCAAAATAAAAAATTGCCAAAATTGCACTTTTTGCAAAAATAAATTTTTTTCAATTTTTGAATGATTGTAACTTTTTTATTTGAACTCTTATAGATTTCGCTAAAACGCCATTAGAAAGAGGATAAAAAATACTACAAAATGAGCCAAAACTGGACTCTCTAACTCTTCAGTTTACCGAGATATTGAATTTCAAAAAGTAGTAAAAAAAGACCCCTAATAAATTTTTTTATTTTAAAGTGCTTATTTCACCTAATTTAAGGTTGTTTGGTATAAATATGCCCTTTGCTGTGCATTGCAACCCTCCTGGAGCAAAATAAAAAATTGCCAAAATTGCACTTTTTGCAAAAATAAAATTTTTTCAATTTTTGAATGATTGTAACTTTTTTATTTGAACTCTTATAGATTTCGCTAAAACGCCATTAGAAAGAGGATAAAAAATACTACAAAATGAGCCAAAACTGGACTCTCTAACTCTTCAGTTTACCGAGATATTGAATTTCAAAAAGTAGTAAAAAAAGACCCCTAATACCCCCCCATTCTTTCAATTTTTTTGAAAAATGAAACATTTTAAAGTGCTTTTTTTGTACTTATTTCACCTAATTTAAGGTTGTTTGGTATAAATATGCCCTTTGCTGTGCATTGCAACCCTCCTGGAGCAAAATAAAAAATTGCCAAAATTGCACTTTTTGCAAAAATAAATTTTTTTCAATTTTTGAATGATTGTAACTTTTTTATTTGAACTCTTATAGATTTCGCTAAAACGCCATTAGAAAGAGGATAAAAAATACTACAAAATGAGCCAAAACTGGACTCTCTAACTCTTCAGTTTACCGAGATATTGAATTTCAAAAAGTAGTAAAAAAAGACCCCTAATACCCCCCCATTCTTTAAATTTTTTTGAAAAATGAAACATTTTAAAGTGCTTTTTTTGTACTTATTTCACCTAATTTAAGGTCGTTTGGTATAAATATGCCCTTTGCTGTGCATTGCAACCCTCCTGGAGCAAAATAAAAAATTGCCAAAATTGCACTTTTTGCAAAAATAAATTGTTTTCAATTTTTGAATGATTGTAACTTTTTTATTTGAACTCTTATAGATTTCGCTAAAACGCCATTAGAAAGAGGATAAAAAATACTACAAAATGAGCCAAAACTGGACTCTCTAACTCTTCAGTTTACCGAGATATTGAATTTCAAAAAGTAGTAAAAAAAGACCCCTAATACCCCCCCATTCTTTCAATTTTTTTGAAAAATGAAAATTTTAAAGTGCTTTTTTTGTACTTATTTCACCTAATTTAAGGTTGTTTGGTATAAATATGCCCTTTGCTGTGCATTGCAACCCTCCTGGAGCAAAATAAAAAATTGCCAAAATTGCACTTTTTGCAAAAATAAATTGTTTTCAATTTTTGAATGATTGTAACTTTTTTATTTGAACTCTTATAGATTTCGCTAAAACGCCATTAGAAAGAGGATAAAAAATACTACAAAATGAGCCAAAACTGGACTCTCTAACTCTTCAGTTTACCGAGATATTGAATTTCAAAAAGTAGTAAAAAAAGACCCCTAATACCCCCCCATTCTTTAAATTTTTTTGAAAAATGAAACATTTTAAAGTGCTTTTTTTGTATTTATTTCACCTAATTTAAGGTCGTTTGGTATAAATATGCCCTTTGCTGTGCATTGCAACCCTCCTGGAGCAAAATAAAAAATTGCCAAAATTGCACTTTTTGCAAAAATAAATTGTTTTCAATTTTTGAATGATTGTAACTTTTTTATTTGAACTCTTATAGATTTCGCTAAAACGCCATTAGAAAGAGGATAAAAAATACTACAAAATGAGCCAAAACTGGACTCTCTAACTCTTCAGTTTACCGAGATATTGAATTTCAAAAAGTAGTAAAAAAAGACCCCTAATACCCCCCATTCTTTCAATTTTTTTGAAAAATGAAAAATTTTAAAGTGCTTTTTTTGTACTTATTTCACCTAATTTAAGGTTGTTTGGTATAAATATGCCCTTTGCTGTGCATTGCAACCCTCCTGGAGCAAAATAAAAAATTGCCAAAATTGCACTTTTTGCAAAAATAAAATGTTTTCAATTTTTGAATGATTGTAACTTTTTTATTTGAACTCTTATAGATTTCGCTAAAACGCCATTAGAAAGAGGATAAAAAATACTACAAAATGAGCCAAAACTGGACTCTCTAACTCTTCAGTTTACCGAGATATTGAATTTCAAAAAGTAGTAAAAAAAGACCCCTAATACCCCCCCATTCTTTAAATTTTTTTGAAAAATGAAACATTTTAAAGTGCTTTTTTTGTATTTATTTTACCTAATTTAAGGTCGTTTGGTATAAATATGCCCTTTGCTGTGCATTGCAACCCTCCTGGAGCAAAATAAAAAATTGCCAAAATTGCACTTTTTGCAAAAATAAATTGTTTTCAATTTTTGAATGATTGTAACTTTTTTATTTGAACTCTTATAGATTTCGCTAAAACGCCATTAGAAAGAGGATAAAAAATACTACAAAATGAGCCAAAACTGGACTCTCTAACTCTTCAGTTTACCGAGATATTGAATTTCAAAAAGTAGTAAAAAAAGACCCCTAATACCCCCCCATTCTTTCAATTTTTTTGAAAAATGAAACATTTTAAAGTGCTTTTTTTGTATTTATTTTACCTAATTTAAGGTCGTTTGGTATAAATATGCCCTTTGCTGTGCATTGCAACCCTCCTGGAGCAAAATAAAAAATTGCCAAAATTGCACTTTTTGCAAAAATAAATTGTTTTCAATTTTTGAATGATTGTAACTTTTTTATTTGAACTCTTATAGATTTCGCTAAAACGCCATTAGAAAGAGGATAAAAAATACTACAAAATGAGCCAAAACTGGACTCTCTAACTCTTCAGTTTACCGAGATATTGAATTTCAAAAAGTAGTAAAAAAAGACCCCTAATACCCCCCCATTCTTTCAATTTTTTTGAAAAATGAAACATTTTAAAGTGCTTTTTTTGTACTTATTTCACCTAATTTAAGGTTGTTTGGTATAAATATGCCCTTTGCTGTGCATTGCAACCCTCCTGGAGCAAAATAAAAAATTGCCAAAATTGCACTTTTTGCAAAAATAAATTTTTTTCAATTTTTGAATGATTGTAACTTTTTTATTTGAACTCTTATAGATTTCGCTAAAACGCCATTAGAAAGAGGATAAAAAATACTACAAAATGAGCCAAAACTGGACTCTCTAACTCTTCAGTTTACCGAGATATTGAATTTCAAAAAGTAGTAAAAAAAGACCCCTAATACCCCCCCATTCTTTCAATTTTTTTGAAAAATGAAAATTTTAAAGTGCTTTTTTTGTACTTATTTCACCTAATTTAAGGTTGTTTGGTATAAATATGCCCTTTGCTGTGCATTGCAACCCTCCTGGAGCAAAATAAAAAATTGCCAAAATTGCACTTTTTGCAAAAATAAAATGTTTTCAATTTTTGAATGATTGTAACTTTTTTATTTGAACTCTTATAGATTTCGCTAAAACGCCATTAGAAAGAGGATAAAAAATACTACAAAATGAGCCAAAACTGGACTCTCTAACTCTTCAGTTTACCGAGATATTGAATTTCAAAAAGTAGTAAAAAAAGACCCCTAATACCCCCCCATTCTTTCAATTTTTTTGAAAAATGAAACATTTTAAAGTGCTTTTTTTGTATTTATTTTACCTAATTTAAGGTCGTTTGGTATAAATATGCCCTTTGCTGTGCATTGCAACCCTCCTGGAGCAAAATAAAAAATTGCCAAAATTGCACTTTTTGCAAAAATAAATTGTTTTCAATTTTTGAATGATTGTAACTTTTTTATTTGAACTCTTATAGATTTCGCTAAAACGCCATTAGAAAGAGGATAAAAAATACTACAAAATGAGCCAAAACTGGACTCTCTAACTCTTCAGTTTACCGAGATATTGAATTTCAAAAAGTAGTAAAAAAAGACCCCTAATACCCCCCATTCTTTCAATTTTTTTGAAAAATGAAAAATTTTAAAGTGCTTTTTTTGTACTTATTTCACCTAATTTAAGGTTGTTTGGTATAAATATGCCCTTTGCTGTGCATTGCAACCCTCCTGGAGCAAAATAAAAAATTGCCAAAATTGCACTTTTTGCAAAAATAAATTTTTTTCAATTTTTGAATGATTGTAACTTTTTTATTTGAACTCTTATAGATTTCGCTAAAACGCCATTAGAAAGAAGATAAAAAATACTACAAAATGAGCCAAAACTGGACTCTCTAACTCTTCAGTTTACCGAGATATTGAATTTCAAAAAGTAGTAAAAAAAGACCCCTAATACCCCCCCATTCTTTAAATTTTTTTGAAAAATGAAAAATTTTAAAGTGCTTTTTTTGTACTTATTTCACCTAATTTAAGGTCGTTTGGTATAAATATGCCCTTTGCTGTGCATTGCAACCCTCCTGGAGCAAAATAAAAAATTGCCAAAATTGCACTTTTTGCAAAAATAAATTGTTTTCAATTTTTGAATGATTGTAACTTTTTTATTTGAACTCTTATAGATTTCGCTAAAACGCCATTAGAAAGAGGATAAAAAATACTACAAAATGAGCCAAAACTGGACTCTCTAACTCTTCAGTTTACCGAGATATTGAATTTCAAAAAGTAGTAAAAAAAGACCCCTAATACCCCCCATTCTTTCAATTTTTTTGAAAAATGAAAATTTTAAAGTGCTTTTTTTGTACTTATTTCACCTAATTTAAGGTTGTTTGGTATAAATATGCCCTTTGCTGTGCATTGCAACCCTCCTGGAGCAAAATAAAAAATTGCCAAAATTGCACTTTTTGCAAAAATAAAATGTTTTCAATTTTTGAATGATTGTAACTTTTTTATTTGAACTCTTATAGATTTCGCTAAAACGCCATTAGAAAGAGGATAAAAAATACTACAAAATGAGCCAAAACTGGACTCTCTAACTCTTCAGTTTACCGAGATATTGAATTTCAAAAAGTAGTAAAAAAAGACCCCTAATACCCCCCCATTCTTTAAATTTTTTTGAAAAATGAAAAATTTTAAAGTGCTTTTTTTGTACTTATTTCACCTAATTTAAGGTTGTTTGGTATAAATATGCCCTTTGCTGTGCATTGCAACCCTCCTGGAGCAAAATAAAAAATTGCCAAAATTGCACTTTTTGCAAAAATAAATTTTTTTCAATTTTTGAATGATTGTAACTTTTTTATTTGAACTCTTATAGATTTCGCTAAAACGCCATTAGAAAGAAGATAAAAAATACTACAAAATGAGCCAAAACTGGACTCTCTAACTCTTCAGTTTACCGAGATATTGAATTTCAAAAAGTAGTAAAAAAAGACCCCTAATACCCCCCCATTCTTTAAATTTTTTTGAAAAATGAAACATTTTAAAGTGCTTTTTTTGTACTTATTTTACCTAATTTAAGGTTGTTTGGTATAAATATGCCCTTTGCTGTGCATTGCAACCCTCCTGGAGCAAAATAAAAAATTGCCAAAATTGCACTTTTTGCAAAAATAAATTGTTTTCAATTTTTGAATGATTGTAACTTTTTTATTTGAACTCTTATAGATTTCGCTAAAACGCCATTAGAAAGAGGATAAAAAATACTACAAAATGAGCCAAAACTGGACTCTCTAACTCTTCAGTTTACCGAGATATTGAATTTCAAAAAGTAGTAAAAAAAGACCCCTAATACCCCCCCATTCTTTCAATTTTTTTGAAAAATGAAACATTTTAAAGTGCTTTTTTTGTATTTATTTTACCTAATTTAAGGTTGTTTGGTATAAATATGCCCTTTGCTGTGCATTGCAACCCTCCTGGAGCAAAATAAAAAATTGCCAAAATTGCACTTTTTGCAAAAATAAAATGTTTTCAATTTTTGAATGATTGTAACTTTTTTATTTGAACTCTTATAGATTTCGCTAAAACGCCATTAGAAAGAGGATAAAAAATACTACAAAATGAGCCAAAACTGGACTCTCTAACTCTTCAGTTTACCGAGATATTGAATTTCAAAAAGTAGTAAAAAAAGACCCCTAATACCCCCCATTCTTTCAATTTTTTTGAAAAATGAAACATTTTAAAGTGCTTTTTTTGTACTTATTTCACCTAATTTAAGGTTGTTTGGTATAAATATGCCCTTTGCTGTGCATTGCAACCCTCCTGGAGCAAAATAAAAAATTGCCAAAATTGCACTTTTTGCAAAAATAAATTTTTTTCAATTTTTGAATGATTGTAACTTTTTTATTTGAACTCTTATAGATTTCGCTAAAACGCCATTAGAAAGAGGATAAAAAATACTACAAAATGAGCCAAAACTGGACTCTCTAACTCTTCAGTTTACCGAGATATTGAATTTCAAAAAGTAGTAAAAAAAGACCCCTAATACCCCCCCATTCTTTCAATTTTTTTGAAAAATGAAAAATTTTAAAGTGCTTTTTTTGTACTTATTTCACCTAATTTAAGGTTGTTTGGTATAAATATGCCCTTTGCTGTGCATTGCAACCCTCCTGGAGCAAAATAAAAAATTGCCAAAATTGCACTTTTTGCAAAAATAAAATGTTTTCAATTTTTGAATGATTGTAACTTTTTTATTTGAACTCTTATAGATTTCGCTAAAACGCCATTAGAAAGAGGATAAAAAATACTACAAAATGAGCCAAAACTGGACTCTCTAACTCTTCAGTTTACCGAGATATTGAATTTCAAAAAGTAGTAAAAAAAGACCCCTAATACCCCCCCATTCTTTAAATTTTTTTGAAAAATGAAACATTTTAAAGTGCTTTTTTTGTATTTATTTTACCTAATTTAAGGTCGTTTGGTATAAATATGCCCTTTGCTGTGCATTGCAACCCTCCTGGAGCAAAATAAAAAATTGCCAAAATTGCACTTTTTGCAAAAATAAATTGTTTTCAATTTTTGAATGATTGTAACTTTTTTATTTGAACTCTTATAGATTTCGCTAAAACGCCGTTAGAAAGAGGATAAAAAATACTACCAAATGAGCCAAAACTGGACTCTCTAGCTCTTCAGGTTACCGAGATAATGAATTTGAAAAAGTAGTAAAAAAAGACCCCTAATAACCCCCCATTCTTTCAATTTTTTTGAAAAATGAAACATTTTTAAGTGTTTTTTTTTGTACTTATTTCACCTAATTTAAGGTCGTTTGGTATAAATATGCCCTTTGCTGTGCATTGCAACCCTCCTGGAGCAAAATAAAAAATTGCCAAAATTGCACTTTTTGCAAAAATAAAATGTTTTCAATTTTTGAATGATTGTAACTTTTTTATTTAATCTCTTATAGATTTCGCTAAAACGCC
>JAGUCG020000115.1:0-55593 GCA_018691245.2 Ips nitidus
AAAAGTAACAAATATGCAGACTAGAACATTAGCGGAATAGATCTATGCCGGTTTTGAGACGAAATAATACAATTTGGCACAGATTGACAACGAACGAGTTCCAGCGTCCAATGTGGTCCCAACAGAAGTAGAATAGCTCAAAAGTATCAAATATGCAGACTAGAACATTTGCGGAATAGATCTATGCCGGTTTTGCGGCGGAATCGATCCATGCCGGTTTTGAGACGAAATAATACAATTTGGCACAGATTGACCACGAACGAATGAAATCCAGCTACCAATGTAGTCCCAACAGAAGTAGAATAGCTCAAAAGTATCAAATATGCAGACTAGAACATTTGCGGAATAGATCTATGCCGGTTTTGCGGCGGAATCGATCCATGCCGGTTTTGAGACGAAATAATACAATTTGGCACAGATTGACCACGAACGAGTTCCAGCGTCCAATGTGGTCCCAACAGAAGTAGAATAGCTCAAAAGTAACAAATATGCAGACTAGAACATTTGCGGAATAGATCTATGCCGGTTTTGCGGCGGAATCGATCCATGCCGGTTTTGAGACGAAATAATACAATTTGGCACAGATTGACCACGAACGAGTTCCAGCGTCCAATGTGGTCCCAACAGAAGTAGAATAGCTCAAAAGTAACAAATATGCAGACTAGAACATTAGCGGAATAGATCTATGCCGGTTTTGCGGCGGAATCGATCCATGCCGGTTTTGAGACGAAATAATACAATTTGGCACAGATTGACCACGAACGAGTTCCAGCGTCCAATGTGGTCCCAACAGAAGTAGAATAGCTCAAAAGTAACAAATATGCAGACTAGAACATTTGCGGAATAGATCTATGCCGGTTTTGCGGCGGAATCGATCCATGCCGGTTTTGAGACGAAATAATACAATTTGGCACAGATTGACCACGAACGAGTTCCAGCGTCCAATGTGGTCCCAACAGAAGTAGAATAGCTCAAAAGTAACAAATATGCAGACTAGAACATTAGCGGAATAGATCTATGCCGGTTTTGCGGCGGAATCGATCCATGCCGGTTTTGAGACGAAATAATACAATTTGGCACAGATTGACCACGAACGAGTTCCAGCGTCCAATGTGGTCCCAACAGAAGTAGAATAGCTCAAAAGTAACAAATATGCAGACTAGAACATTTGCGGAATAGATCTATGCCGGTTTTGCGGCGGAATCGATCCATGCCGGTTTTGAGACGAAATAATACAATTTGGCACAGATTGACCACGAACGAATGAAATCCAGCTACCAATGTAGTCCCAACAGAAGTAGAATAGCTCAAAAGTATCAAATATGCAGACTAGAACATTTGCGGAATAGATCTATGCCGGTTTTGCGGCGGAATCGATCCATGCCGGTTTTGAGACGAAATAATACAATTTGGCACAGATTGACCACGAACGAGTTCCAGCGTCCAATGTGGTCCCAACAGAAGTAGAATAGCTCAAAAGTAACAAATATGCAGACTAGAACATTAGCGGAATAGATCTATGCCGGTTTTGAGGCGGAATCGATCCATGCCGGTTTTGAGACGAAATAATACAATTTGGCACAGATTGACCACGAACGAACGAATGAAATCCAGCTACCAATGTAGTCCCAACAGAAGTAGAATAGCTCAAAAGTATCAAATATGCAGACTAGAACATTTGCGGAATAGATCTATGCCGGTTTTGCGGCGGAATCGATCCATGCCGGTTTTGAGACGAAATAATACAATTTGGCACAGATTGACCACGAACGAGTGAAATCCAGCGTCCAATGTAGTCCCAACAGAAGTAGAATAGCTCAAAAGTATCAAATATGCAGACTAGAACATTTGCGGAATAGATCTATGCCGGTTTTGCGGCGGAATCGATCCATGCCGGTTTTGAGACGAAATAATACAATTTGGCACAGATTGACCACGAACGAGTTCCAGCGTCCAATGTGGTCCCAACAGAAGTAGAATAGCTCAAAAGTAACAAATATGCAGACTAGAACATTTGCGGAATAGATCTATGCCGGTTTTGCGGCGGAATCGATCCATGCCGGTTTTGAGACGAAATAATACAATTTGGCACAGATTGACCACGAACGAGTTCCAGCGTCCAATGTGGTCCCAACAGAAGTAGAATAGCTCAAAAGTATCAAATATGCAGACTAGAACATTTGCGGAATAGATCTATGCCGGTTTTGCGGCGGAATCGATCCATGCCGGTTTTGAGACGAAATAATACAATTTGGCACAGATTGACCACGAACGAATGAAATCCAGCTACCAATGTAGTCCCAACAGAAGTAGAATAGCTCAAAAGTATCAAATATGCAGACTAGAACATTTGCGGAATAGATCTATGCCGGTTTTGCGGCGGAATCGATCCATGCCGGTTTTGAGACGAAATAATACAATTTGGCACAGATTGACCACGAACGAATGAAATCCAGCTACCAATGTAGTCCCAACAGAAGTAGAATAGCTCAAAAGTATCAAATATGCAGACTAGAACATTTGCGGAATAGATCTATGCCGGTTTTGCGGCGGAATCGATCTATGCCGGTTTTGAGACGAAATAATACAATTTGGCACAGATTGACCACGAACGAATGAAATCCAGCTACCAATGTAGTCCCAACAGAAGTAGAATAGCTCAAAAGTATCAAATATGCAGACTAGAACATTTGCGGAATAGATCTATGCCGGTTTTGCGGCGGAATCGATCCATGCCGGTTTTGAGACGAAATAATACAATTTGGCACAGATTGACCACGAACGAGTGAAATCCAGCGTCCAATGTAGTCCCAACAGAAGTAGAATAGCTCAAAAGTATCAAATATGCAGACTAGAACATTTGCGGAATAGATCTATGCCGGTTTTGCGGCGGAATCGATCCATGCCGGTTTTGAGACGAAATAATACAATTTGGCACAGATTGACCACGAACGAATGAAATCCAGCTACCAATGTAGTCCCAACAGAAGTAGAATAGCTCAAAAGTATCAAATATGCAGACTAGAACATTTGCGGAATAGATCTATGCCGGTTTTGCGGCGGAATCGATCCATGCCGGTTTTGAGACGAAATAATACAATTTGGCACAGATTGACCACGAACGAGTTCCAGCGTCCAATGTGGTCCCAACAGAAGTAGAATAGCTCAAAAGTAACAAATATGCAGACTAGAACATTAGCGGAATAGATCTATGCCGGTTTTGCGGCGGAATCGATCCATGCCGGTTTTGAGACGAAATAATACAATTTGGCACAGATTGACAACGAACGAGTTCCAGCGTCCAATGTGGTCCCAACAGAAGTAGAATAGCTCAAAAGTAACAAATATGCAGACTAGAACATTTGCGGAATAGATCTATGCCGGTTTTGCGGCGGAATCGATCCATGCCGGTTTTGAGACGAAATAATACAATTTGGCACAGATTGACCACGAACGAATGAAATCCAGCTACCAATGTAGTCCCAACAGAAGTAGAATAGCTCAAAAGTATCAAATATGCAGACTAGAACATTTGCGGAATAGATCTATGCCGGTTTTGCGGCGGAATCGATCCATGCCGGTTTTGAGACGAAATAATACAATTTGGCACAGATTGACCACGAACGAGTTCCAGCGTCCAATGTGGTCCCAACAGAAGTAGAATAGCTCAAAAGTATCAAATATGCAGACTAGAACATTTGCGGAATAGATCTATGCCGGTTTTGCGGCGGAATCGATCCATGCCGGTTTTGAGACGAAATAATACAATTTGGCACAGATTGACCACGAACGAGTTCCAGCGTCCAATGTGGTCCCAACAGAAGTAGAATAGCTCAAAAGTAACAAATATGCAGACTAGAACATTAGCGGAATAGATCTATGCCGGTTTTGCGGCGGAATCGATCCATGCCGGTTTTGAGACGAAATAATACAATTTGGCACAGATTGACCACGAACGAGTTCCAGCGTCCAATGTGGTCCCAACAGAAGTAGAATAGCTCAAAAGTAACAAATATGCAGACTAGAACATTTGCGGAATAGATCTATGCCGGTTTTGCGGCGGAATCGATCCATGCCGGTTTTGAGACGAAATAATACAATTTGGCACAGATTGACCACGAACGAATGAAATCCAGCTACCAATGTAGTCCCAACAGAAGTAGAATAGCTCAAAAGTATCAAATATGCAGACTAGAACATTTGCGGAATAGATCTATGCCGGTTTTGCGGCGGAATCGATCCATGCCGGTTTTGAGACGAAATAATACAATTTGGCACAGATTGACCACGAACGAGTTCCAGCGTCCAATGTGGTCCCAACAGAAGTAGAATAGCTCAAAAGTAACAAATATGCAGACTAGAACATTTGCGGAATAGATCTATGCCGGTTTTGCGGCGGAATCGATCCATGCCGGTTTTGAGACGAAATAATACAATTTGGCACAGATTGACCACGAACGAGTGAAATCCAGCGTCCAATGTAGTCCCAACAGAAGTAGAATAGCTCAAAAGTATCAAATATGCAGACTAGAACATTTGCGGAATAGATCTATGCCGGTTTTGCGGCGGAATCGATCCATGCCGGTTTTGAGACGAAATAATACAATTTGGCACAGATTGACAACGAACGAGTTCCAGCGTCCAATGTGGTCCCAACAGAAGTAGAATAGCTCAAAAGTATCAAATATGCAGACTAGAACATTTGCGGAATAGATCTATGCCGGTTTTGCGGCGGAATCGATCCATGCCGGTTTTGAGACGAAATAATACAATTTGGCACAGATTGACCACGAACGAATGAAATCCAGCTACCAATGTAGTCCCAACAGAAGTAGAATAGCTCAAAAGTATCAAATATGCAGACTAGAACATTTGCGGAATAGATCTATGCCGGTTTTGCGGCGGAATCGATCTATGCCGGTTTTGAGACGAAATAATACAATTTGGCACAGATTGACCACGAACGAATGAAATCCAGCGTCCAATGTAGTCCCAACAGAAGTAGAATAGCTCAAAAGTATCAAATATGCAGACTAGAACATTTGCGGAATAGATCTATGCCGGTTTTGCGGCGGAATCGATCCATGCCGGTTTTGAGACGAAATAATACAATTTGGCACAGATTGACCACGAACGAATGAAATCCAGCTACCAATGTAGTCCCAACAGAAGTAGAATAGCTCAAAAGTATCAAATATGCAGACTAGAACATTTGCGGAATAGATCTATGCCGGTTTTGCGGCGGAATCGATCTATGCCGGTTTTGAGACGAAATAATACAATTTGGCACAGATTGACCACGAACGAATGAAATCCAGCTACCAATGTAGTCCCAACAGAAGTAGAATAGCTCAAAAGTATCAAATATGCAGACTAGAACATTTGCGGAATAGATCTATGCCGGTTTTGCGGCGGAATCGATCCATGCCGGTTTTGAGACGAAATAATACAATTTGGCACTGATTGACCACGAACGAGTTCCAGCGTCCAATGTGGTCCCAACAGAAGTAGAATAGCTCAAAAGTAACAAATATGCAGACTAGAACATTAGCGGAATAGATCTATGCCGGTTTTGCGGCGGAATCGATCCATGCCGGTTTTGAGACGAAATAATACAATTTGGCACAGATTGACAACGAACGAGTTCCAGCGTCCAATGTGGTCCCAACAGAAGTAGAATAGCTCAAAAGTAACAACTATGCAGACTAGAACATTTGCGGAATAGATCTATGCCGGTTTTGCGGCGGAATCGATCCATGCCGGTTTTGAGACGAAATAATACAATTTGGCACAGATTGACAACGAACGAGTTCCAGCGTCCAATGTGGTCCCAACAGAAGTAGAATAGCTCAAAAGTAACAACTATGCAGACTAGAACATCAGCAGAATCAATCTATGCCGGTTTTGCGGTGGAATCGATCCATGCCGGTTTTGAGACGAAATAATACAATTTGGCACAGATTGACCACGAACGAATGAAATCCAGCTACCAATGTAGTCCCAACGGAAGTAGAATAGCTCAAAAGTAACAAATATGCAGACTAGAACATTAGCGGAATAGATCTATGCCGGTTTTGCGGCGGAATCGATCCATGCCGGTTGTCGCGCCATCTCAAGAAAACACCGTTTCCTGAAGCCACGTACGTAAGGTGATCCTGGCAATCACTGTCCGGTCTTTGATGAGTGGGCACAATAAAACAACCCGTTTCCAAAAGAACACTGGTTTAATAATAAGAGAACTTAAAAAACTTGGAGAACCCCAAAACGTGCTACATCCCCCTTCCTACGTTCTAACAACAACAACAACTCTCCCTTTCCTTCACCTCTCTCTCTCTTTTTCGCCCGATACACACGCCGTCAACTAATCGACGCGCCGCCTACCGTATAAAAAGTGAACCGATAGCTGCCACAAACAACGATCAATTCTTTTAAATAATAATTTGCTGGCTCCGACATTCTCCCACCTGAGGGATGTTCTAAGATAACGTCGAGAGAGGTTGAACATTCCTCACCAAAGTTAGGAGGCGTAAAATACAACTTTAACTTATAATTTAGATTTTACAAACAGGCAATACTCAGTATTGCAAAACGCCATAGAAAAATCCTTAAAACCTAAACATATTAAACTACAAAAAACGGTTTGGCACTTTTACCGCACGTCCAGATCGAGTGACATTGACTTTTGGTACTCCCGCACTAAGACACTCTGCATTCTCTTGAAGAACAGTCTTTGACCGAGAAGCGGCATTGATGGGAGTCTCTTTCATTTCCAAAATCTCGGTTTCGTCTGGTACTCGTTCTGACTCCTGCAGACTGGTCCCTTCATTTGATTCGAACTCCGGAACAGTGCAACATTCCAGGGGAAAAAGCCGTTGCAGTGGTCTCAACATTTGCCCTTTGGCCGTAGCAATTTTGGCAAGACGTATTTGTCCATCTCGACCCGGCAACGTTTCAATTACACGTCCAAGTGGCCAGTCTAATCTTTTCCTGTTGTCACTGCCGATTAATACTATGTCTCCCACAGCAATCTGACGACCTCGTTTTCGGATTTTTCTGAGCTCCAACTGACCGAGGTACTCACTGCGGAAACGCGCGCGCAAATTTTCTCGCAAAGTCTGTATTTTTCGCGCTTTCCGACACATCGAATCATTATCAACAGCGTCACAGTCCGGCATTCCAAATTCGGTCTGATCTGTTAAGAACATTGACGGTGTGAGAGCGGCAAAATCTTCGGAATCTTCAGACAGGTAGGTAAGTGGTCTATTATTAACCACAGCTTCGCACTCGCAAATAAGCGTCAGCAAATCTTCATAGTTCAGACTGGCACGACCTAAAACGCGTCTTAGTAGCTGCTTTAGTATTCCAATTAAACGTTCCCAGAACCCGCCCCACCAAGCGGCAGTTGGAGGGTTAAACCGCCAAGTAATTCGCTGAACGGCGGTTTCGCGAACGATAGCGTCCCAGTCCAGTAAAGAAAGCGCATTCTCGGCGCCCACAAAATTCGTACCGTTATCACTAAAGATTGTCTTGGGTCTTCCCCGTCGCGACACAAAACGGCGTAACGCTTTCAGAAAACTATCGGTAGACAATGAGGTAGTTAGTTCTAAGTGCACGGCACGGAAAATGGCACAAGTGAAAAGACAAATCCACGCTTTTTCTCCATTCTTCAGATACAAAGGCCCGGCAAAATCAACACCGGTGACCTCGAAAGCAATAGCATCCCGAACCCGGTCAATTGGTAAGGGGGGAGGCTCCACCATTAATGGCTTTGCTATATACCTTTTACAGCGTCCACATTTTGTTATAACAGACTTGACTGTCTTTCTTCCGCATATGACCCAATATTTCTCACGAAGTAAGCTGAGGAGACCTTGAGTTCCCACATGGCATGATTGAACGTGTAAATCCATAATGAGACATCGAACCACATGGTGTTTTGAAGGCAAAACTATAGGAAATCGGAAGTTTTCGGTGTCCTCCCTCGCCGAGATCTTAGATTTGATACGGAAAAGCTTATCTTCGCCTTGGAAAAGGTTTAAAGTATGAAGAGTTCTGACCTCCTTCTCAGAAAAACCCTCTTCTTGTACGATTTTTAGCAGAAACTTCTCTGCAATGTCATGTTCTTGAGCGGATAAATCTCCAGTACGTTTTTCACTAGAATGTCTCATATTGTAAAGGAAGCGAAACATCCATGCTAACATTCTCACTGTCTTATTGTACTTGGAAAAATACAATAGATTCCATCTATCTGATGATGTGTCGAAACCGTGTTTTTGAGTGTTTGAAAGCACGGTAACCAGACGTTTTTTACGCTCAACAGATATCTCGTGTTCATTATACTCAGGTTGAGGTAAAGGCCAGTCTTTAGGTTCACTATACAGCCATGTCGGGCCCTCCCACCATCTGGAACGCGATAGCTGCTTGGGAGTACAGCCACGTGAAGGTAGATCAGCTGGATTGTGGACCCCTGGTAAGTGCCTCCAATTTTCCGCAGGCGTCAAATTACGTATCTCCGAGATCCGGTTCCAGACAAAAATGGCCCATTCTTCCTTCCGCTGTATCCAGGACACCACGGTAGAGGAATCACTCCAAAAGAAAGAGTCAATTGGGCCTCTCAAATTTTCTTTAGTTTGATGGTATAATCTAGCTCCTATTGTCGCAGCCAATAATTCTAACCGTGGAATGGTCATCTTCGAGTCAGCTTTTCTGATTGGGGCGACTCTAGATTTGGCGGCTACAAGGGAGATTTTAACTTCGTCTCCTCGGCGTACGCGTAGGAACACAACACACGCATAGGCTTCTTGACTGGCATCACAAAACGTATGTAGAGACAAGTGTTCTGATTCGGCTTCACCTGCCATGATCCAACGAGGAATTTCTATTTTCATCAGGTAATTCAGCTCCTTGTACCAATTAATGAAAGCATTGGCTATACTATCGTCTACCGGTTGGTCCCAAGTAAGCTCTTCACTCCACAGTTTTTGCAGGATAAGTTTAGGCACCAGAAGAGCTGGACATAAATAACCAATAGGATCAAACACCCTCTGTGTTATGGATAAGATCAAACGTTTTGTGACTACCATGTTCTGATTGTCATCGTCATCGTGCAGAAAATGCTGACTTATTCTCAAAACGTCAGTTTGAGGATTCCAGGTTAAGCCGAGTATGGGACAGGGATTGGGACCCGTTTCTGAAACAGAACTTTGGGTTCGCTCCCACCCTCGTAAATCAAATTGTCCTTCGGACATAACTGCACGAGCCTCTTTAATAAATTGGGAAACTGCATCATCATTGCCTAGGCTTGTCACACAGTTATCCACATAAAAACTGCGACGTAATCGGTTAATCGTCTCACTAGAATAAGGAACGGCTTTTCCAGGCAAGCTATTCAGTGCACAAGTTAAATGGTATTCCAGGCAAGCCCCTAATAAGAATGGACTGCTAATTAATCCAAAAACAACTCGCTTATGCCGAAATACGACTTCTTGACCTTGGGTATCCATCCATAAAAACTTTAGGTAATTGCGGTCCTTTTCGTTGACACCAATTTGAAGAAAAGCCTTCTTGATGTCTGCTACAACACCTATTTTGTTTTCACGATATCTAAGAAGTAAGGACGGAATTAACTCAATAAGGTTGGGTCCTTTTTCCAAACAATGATTAAGGGAAGGTCTGTCTTTTTCGTGGGCTGATGCATCGAAAACGGGCCTCATCTTGGTGGTGAGGCTGCTTTCTTTAATGACTGGACGGTGAGGAAGAAAATGTCCACTTTCCAGATCTAGGACACTGCGTGGAACAGCCTCAATTATTCCCTCTGCTAGCCATTCATTGAATATGTCCTGATATTGATTAAAACGTCCATCATTTTTCAGTTTGCGCACGACTGAACTTAACCTTTTTTGCGCCAAAGTGTAGTTATTTGAGAGAGGTGGGTGGCCTTCCAACCAGGGAAGTCGAACTTCATAGCGCCCATGACTGTCTGTAGTTACAGTCTGCAAGAAAAGTTCTTTTGCTGCCAAGGCCATGTCTTCTTTGGATAGTCGGTCAGTCGGATTTTTGATTCCAATGACTTCTAGCTCCCATAAGTCACTGATGGAAGCATTCTTGATCAGAAGGTTCACCGTTGTCATAGTCACATCGGAACGAGGGGAACTGACAGGTACTTTGCCCATGAGAGTCCATCCAACTTGCGTCTCCATTGCAACCAATCCACAAGACAGTTGCCGACGGTTTCCGGTGTATAAAATCCCCACCACGTCAACTCCTAGTAAAAGTTCAATTGGGCCTGTCCCGTTAACATCAGAAAGTTCAATGCCCAAATCTTTTAGTTCACTAGTCCACTGACCTTGGAAAATTGATGCTACTTCACTACAAATAGAAGGTTGATCAAGTACTTCAAATTTAAAATTAAACCTCCCATGCTTTATGGTAACATCATAGCAGTGGTGGCTGTTGGATATCTCTGAACCACCAAACAAATAATGGATAAGCTTTTCCTGAGCTTTTGACTGCAAACCAAGCGCCATGGCAAGTAGAATAGCTCAAAAGTAACAAATATGCAGACTAGAACATTTGCGGAATAGATCTATGCCGGTTTTGCGGCGGAATCGATCCATGCCGGTTTTGAGACGAAATAATACAATTTGGCACAGATTGACCACGAACGAATGAAATCCAGCTACCAATGTAGTCCCAACAGAAGTAGAATAGCTCAAAAGTATCAAATATGCAGACTAGAACATTTGCGGAATAGATCTATGCCGGTTTTGCGGCGGAATCGATCCATGCCGGTTTTGAGACGAAATAATACAATTTGGCACAGATTGACCACGAACGAGTGAAATCCAGCGTCCAATGTAGTCCCAACAGAAGTAGAATAGCTCAAAAGTATCAAATATGCAGACTAGAACATTTGCGGAATAGATCTATGCCGGTTTTGCGGCGGAATCGATCTATGCCGGTTTTGAGACGAAATAATACAATTTGGCACAGATTGACCACGAACGAGTTCCAGCGTCCAATGTAGTCCCAACAGAAGTAGAATAGCTCAAAAGTATCAAATATGCAGACTAGAACATTTGCGGAATAGATCTATGCCGGTTTTGCGGCGGAATCGATCCATGCCGGTTTTGAGACGAAATAATACAATTTGGCACAGATTGACCACGAACGAGTTCCAGCGTCCAATGTAGTCCCAACAGAAGTAGAATAGCTCAAAAGTATCAAATATGCAGACTAGAACATTTGCGGAATAGATCTATGCCGGTTTTGCGGCGGAATCGATCCATGCCGGTTTTGAGACGAAATAATACAATTTGGCACAGATTGACCACGAACGAGTTCCAGCGTCCAATGTAGTCCCAACAGAAGTAGAATAGCTCAAAAGTATCAAATATGCAGACTAGAACATTTGCGGAATAGATCTATGCCGGTTTTGCGGCGGAATCGATCCATGCCGGTTTTGAGACGAAATAATACAATTTGGCACAGATTGACCACGAACGAGTGAAATCCAGCGTCCAATGTAGTCCCAACAGAAGTAGAATAGCTCAAAAGTATCAAATATGCAGACTAGAACATTTGCGGAATAGATCTATGCCGGTTTTGCGGCGGAATCGATCCATGCCGGTTTTGAGACGAAATAATACAATTTGGCACAGATTGACCACGAACGAGTGAAATCCAGCGTCCAATGTAGTCCCAACAGAAGTAGAATAGCTCAAAAGTATCAAATATGCAGACTAGAACATTTGCGGAATAGATCTATGCCGGTTTTGCGGCGGAATCGATCCATGCCGGTTTTGAGACGAAATAATACAATTTGGCACAGATTGACCACGAACGAGTGAAATCCAGCGTCCAATGTAGTCCCAACAGAAGTAGAATAGCTCAAAAGTATCAAATATGCAGACTAGAACATTTGCGGAATAGATCTATGCCGGTTTTGCGGCGGAATCGATCCATGCCGGTTTTGAGACGAAATAATACAATTTGGCACAGATTGACCACGAACGAATGAAATCCAGCGTCCAATGTAGTCCCAACAGAAGTAGAATAGCTCAAAAGTATCAAATATGCAGACTAGAACATTTGCGGAATAGATCTATGCCGGTTTTGCGGCGGAATCGATCCATGCCGGTTTTGAGACGAAATAATACAATTTGGCACAGATTGACCACGAACGATGAAATCCAGCGTCCAATGTAGTCCCAACAGAAGTAGAATAGCTCAAAAGTATCAAATATGCAGACTAGAACATTTGCGGAATAGATCTATGCCGGTTTTGCGGCGGAATCGATCCATGCCGGTTTTGAGACGAAATAATACAATTTGGCACAGATTGACCACGAACGAGTGAAATCCAGCGTCCAATGTAGTCCCAACAGAAGTAGAATAGCTCAAAAGTATCAAATATGCAGACTAGAACATTTGCGGAATAGATCTATGCCGGTTTTGCGGCGGAATCGATCCATGCCGGTTTTGAGACGAAATAATACAATTTGGCACAGATTGACACGAACGAACGAGTTCCAGCGTCCAATGTGGTCCCAACAGAAGTAGAATAGCTCAAAAGTAACAAATATGCAGACTAGAACATTTGCGGAATAGATCTATGCCGGTTTTGCGGCGGAATCGATCCATGCCGGTTTTGAGACGAAATAATACAATTTGGCACAGATTGACCACGAACGAGTGAAATCCAGCGTCCAATGTAGTCCCAACAGAAGTAGAATAGCTCAAAAGTAACAAATATGCAGACTAGAACATTTGCGGAATAGATCTATGCCGGTTTTGCGGCGGAATCGATCCATGCCGGTTTTGAGACGAAATAATACAATTTGGCACAGATTGACCACGAACGAGTTCCAGCGTCCAATGTAGTCCCAACAGAAGTAGAATAGCTCAAAAGTAATCAAATATGCAGACTAGAACATTTGCGGAATAGATCTATGCCGGTTTTGCGGCGGAATCGATCCATGCCGGTTTTGAGACGAAATAATACAATTTGGCACAGATTGACCACGAACGATGAAATCCAGCGTCCAATGTAGTCCCAACAGAAGTAGAATAGCTCAAAAGTATCAAATATGCAGACTAGAACATTTGCGGAATAGATCTATGCCGGTTTTGCGGCGGAATCGATCCATGCCGGTTTTGAGACGAAATAATACAATTTGGCACAGATTGACCACGAACGAGTGAAATCCAGCGTCCAATGTAGTCCCAACAGAAGTAGAATAGCTCAAAAGTAACAAATATGCAGACTAGAACATTTGCGGAATAGATCTATGCCGGTTTTGCGGCGGAATCGATCCATGCCGGTTTTGAGACGAAATAATACAATTTGGCACAGATTGACCACGAACGAGTGAAATCCAGCGTCCAATGTAGTCCCAACAGAAGTAGAATAGCTCAAAAGTATCAAATATGCAGACTAGAACATTTGCGGAATAGATCTATGCCGGTTTTGCGGCGGAATCGATCCATGCCGGTTTTGAGACGAAATAATACAATTTGGCACAGATTGACCACGAACGAATGAAATCCAGCGTCCAATGTAGTCCCAACAGAAGTAGAATAGCTCAAAAGTAACAAATATGCAGACTAGAACATTTGCGGAATAGATCTATGCCGGTTTTGCGGCGGAATCGATCCATGCCGGTTTTGAGACGAAATAATACAATTTGGCACAGATTGACCACGAACGAGTTCCAGCGTCCAATGTGGTCCCAACAGAAGTAGAATAGCTCAAAAGTAACAAATATGCAGACTAGAACATTTGCGGAATAGATCTATGCCGGTTTTGCGGCGGAATCGATCCATGCCGGTTTTGAGACGAAATAATACAATTTGGCACAGATTGACCACGAACGAATGAAATCCAGCGTCCAATGTAGTCCCAACAGAAGTAGAATAGCTCAAAAGTATCAAATATGCAGACTAGAACATTTGCGGAATAGATCTATGCCGGTTTTGCGGCGGAATCGATCCATGCCGGTTTTGAGACGAAATAATACAATTTGGCACAGATTGACCACGAACGATGAAATCCAGCGTCCAATGTAGTCCCAACAGAAGTAGAATAGCTCAAAAGTATCAAATATGCAGACTAGAACATTTGCGGAATAGATCTATGCCGGTTTTGCGGCGGAATCGATCCATGCCGGTTTTGAGACGAAATAATACAATTTGGCACAGATTGACCACGAACGATGAAATCCAGCGTCCAATGTAGTCCCAACAGAAGTAGAATAGCTCAAAAGTATCAAATATGCAGACTAGAACATTTGCGGAATAGATCTATGCCGGTTTTGCGGCGGAATCGATCCATGCCGGTTTTGAGACGAAATAATACAATTTGGCACAGATTGACCACGAACGAGTGAAATCCAGCGTCCAATGTAGTCCCAACAGAAGTAGAATAGCTCAAAAGTATCAAATATGCAGACTAGAACATTTGCGGAATAGATCTATGCCGGTTTTGCGGCGGAATCGATCCATGCCGGTTTTGAGACGAAATAATACAATTTGGCACAGATTGACCACGAACGAGTTCCAGCGTCCAATGTGGTCCCAACAGAAGTAGAATAGCTCAAAAGTAACAAATATGCAGACTAGAACATTTGCGGAATAGATCTATGCCGGTTTTGCGGCGGAATCGATCCATGCCGGTTTTGAGACGAAATAATACAATTTGGCACAGATTGACCACGAACGAGTGAAATCCAGCGTCCAATGTAGTCCCAACAGAAGTAGAATAGCTCAAAAGTAACAAATATGCAGACTAGAACATTTGCGGAATAGATCTATGCCGGTTTTGCGGCGGAATCGATCCATGCCGGTTTTGAGACGAAATAATACAATTTGGCACAGATTGACCACGAACGAGTTCCAGCGTCCAATGTGGTCCCAACAGAAGTAGAATAGCTCAAAAGTAACAAATATGCAGACTAGAACATTTGCGGAATAGATCTATGCCGGTTTTGCGGCGGAATCGATCCATGCCGGTTTTGAGACGAAATAATACAATTTGGCACAGATTGACCACGAACGAGTGAAATCCAGCGTCCAATGTAGTCCCAACAGAAGTAGAATAGCTCAAAAGTATCAAATATGCAGACTAGAACATTTGCGGAATAGATCTATGCCGGTTTTGCGGCGGAATCGATCCATGCCGGTTTTGAGACGAAATAATACAATTTGGCACAGATTGACCACGAACGAGTGAAATCCAGCGTCCAATGTAGTCCCAACAGAAGTAGAATAGCTCAAAAGTATCAAATATGCAGACTAGAACATTTGCGGAATAGATCTATGCCGGTTTTGCGGCGGAATCGATCCATGCCGGTTTTGAGACGAAATAATACAATTTGGCACAGATTGACCACGAACGAGTGAAATCCAGCGTCCAATGTAGTCCCAACAGAAGTAGAATAGCTCAAAAGTATCAAATATGCAGACTAGAACATTTGCGGAATAGATCTATGCCGGTTTTGCGGCGGAATCGATCCATGCCGGTTTTGAGACGAAATAATACAATTTGGCACAGATTGACCACGAACGAGTGAAATCCAGCGTCCAATGTAGTCCCAACAGAAGTAGAATAGCTCAAAAGTATCAAATATGCAGACTAGAACATTTGCGGAATAGATCTATGCCGGTTTTGCGGCGGAATCGATCCATGCCGGTTTTGAGACGAAATAATACAATTTGGCACAGATTGACCACGAACGAGTGAAATCCAGCGTCCAATGTAGTCCCAACAGAAGTAGAATAGCTCAAAAGTATCAAATATGCAGACTAGAACATTTGCGGAATAGATCTATGCCGGTTTTGCGGCGGAATCGATCCATGCCGGTTTTGAGACGAAATAATACAATTTGGCACAGATTGACCACGAACGATGAAATCCAGCGTCCAATGTAGTCCCAACAGAAGTAGAATAGCTCAAAAGTAACAAATATGCAGACTAGAACATTTGCGGAATAGATCTATGCCGGTTTTGCGGCGGAATCGATCCATGCCGGTTTTGAGACGAAATAATACAATTTGGCACAGATTGACCACGAACGATGAAATCCAGCGTCCAATGTAGTCCCAACAGAAGTAGAATAGCTCAAAAGTATCAAATATGCAGACTAGAACATTTGCGGAATAGATCTATGCCGGTTTTGCGGCGGAATCGATCCATGCCGGTTTTGAGACGAAATAATACAATTTGGCACAGATTGACCACGAACGATGAAATCCAGCGTCCAATGTAGTCCCAACAGAAGTAGAATAGCTCAAAAGTATCAAATATGCAGACTAGAACATTTGCGGAATAGATCTATGCCGGTTTTGCGGCGGAATCGATCCATGCCGGTTTTGAGACGAAATAATACAATTTGGCACAGATTGACCACGAACGATGAAATCCAGCGTCCAATGTAGTCCCAACAGAAGTAGAATAGCTCAAAAGTATCAAATATGCAGACTAGAACATTTGCGGAATAGATCTATGCCGGTTTTGCGGCGGAATCGATCCATGCCGGTTTTGAGACGAAATAATACAATTTGGCACAGATTGACCACGAACGAGTGAAATCCAGCGTCCAATGTAGTCCCAACAGAAGTAGAATAGCTCAAAAGTATCAAATATGCAGACTAGAACATTTGCGGAATAGATCTATGCCGGTTTTGCGGCGGAATCGATCCATGCCGGTTTTGAGACGAAATAATACAATTTGGCACAGATTGACCACGAACGATGAAATCCAGCGTCCAATGTAGTCCCAACAGAAGTAGAATAGCTCAAAAGTATCAAATATGCAGACTAGAACATTTGCGGAATAGATCTATGCCGGTTTTGCGGCGGAATCGATCCATGCCGGTTTTGAGACGAAATAATACAATTTGGCACAGATTGACCACGAACGAGTGAAATCCAGCGTCCAATGTAGTCCCAACAGAAGTAGAATAGCTCAAAAGTATCAAATATGCAGACTAGAACATTTGCGGAATAGATCTATGCCGGTTTTGCGGCGGAATCGATCCATGCCGGTTTTGAGACGAAATAATACAATTTGGCACAGATTGACCACGAACGAGTTCCAGCGTCCAATGTGGTCCCAACAGAAGTAGAATAGCTCAAAAGTAACAAATATGCAGACTAGAACATTTGCGGAATAGATCTATGCCGGTTTTGCGGCGGAATCGATCCATGCCGGTTTTGAGACGAAATAATACAATTTGGCACAGATTGACCACGAACGAGTGAAATCCAGCGTCCAATGTAGTCCCAACAGAAGTAGAATAGCTCAAAAGTAACAAATATGCAGACTAGAACATTTGCGGAATAGATCTATGCCGGTTTTGCGGCGGAATCGATCCATGCCGGTTTTGAGACGAAATAATACAATTTGGCACAGATTGACCACGAACGAGTGAAATCCAGCGTCCAATGTAGTCCCAACAGAAGTAGAATAGCTCAAAAGTATCAAATATGCAGACTAGAACATTTGCGGAATAGATCTATGCCGGTTTTGCGGCGGAATCGATCCATGCCGGTTTTGAGACGAAATAATACAATTTGGCACAGATTGACCACGAACGATGAAATCCAGCGTCCAATGTAGTCCCAACAGAAGTAGAATAGCTCAAAAGTATCAAATATGCAGACTAGAACATTTGCGGAATAGATCTATGCCGGTTTTGCGGCGGAATCGATCCATGCCGGTTTTGAGACGAAATAATACAATTTGGCACAGATTGACCACGAACGAGTGAAATCCAGCGTCCAATGTAGTCCCAACAGAAGTAGAATAGCTCAAAAGTATCAAATATGCAGACTAGAACATTTGCGGAATAGATCTATGCCGGTTTTGCGGCGGAATCGATCCATGCCGGTTTTGAGACGAAATAATACAATTTGGCACAGATTGACCACGAACGAGTGAAATCCAGCGTCCAATGTAGTCCCAACAGAAGTAGAATAGCTCAAAAGTATCAAATATGCAGACTAGAACATTTGCGGAATAGATCTATGCCGGTTTTGCGGCGGAATCGATCCATGCCGGTTTTGAGACGAAATAATACAATTTGGCACAGATTGACCACGAACGAGTGAAATCCAGCGTCCAATGTAGTCCCAACAGAAGTAGAATAGCTCAAAAGTAACAAATATGCAGACTAGAACATTTGCGGAATAGATCTATGCCGGTTTTGCGGCGGAATCGATCCATGCCGGTTTTGAGACGAAATAATACAATTTGGCACAGATTGACCACGAACGAATGAAATCCAGCGTCCAATGTAGTCCCAACAGAAGTAGAATAGCTCAAAAGTATCAAATATGCAGACTAGAACATTTGCGGAATAGATCTATGCCGGTTTTGCGGCGGAATCGATCCATGCCGGTTTTGAGACGAAATAATACAATTTGGCACAGATTGACCACGAACGAGTGAAATCCAGCGTCCAATGTAGTCCCAACAGAAGTAGAATAGCTCAAAAGTATCAAATATGCAGACTAGAACATTTGCGGAATAGATCTATGCCGGTTTTGCGGCGGAATCGATCCATGCCGGTTTTGAGACGAAATAATACAATTTGGCACAGATTGACCACGAACGATGAAATCCAGCGTCCAATGTAGTCCCAACAGAAGTAGAATAGCTCAAAAGTATCAAATATGCAGACTAGAACATTTGCGGAATAGATCTATGCCGGTTTTGCGGCGGAATCGATCTATGCCGGTTTTGAGACGAAATAATACAATTTGGCACAGATTGACCACGAACGATGCCGGTTTTGAAATCCAGCGAGTGAAATCCAGCGTCCAATGTAGTCCCAACAGAAGTAGAATAGCTCAAAAGTATCAAATATGCAGACTAGAACATTTGCGGAATAGATCTATGCCGGTTTTGCGGCGGAATCGATCCATGCCGGTTTTGAGACGAAATAATACAATTTGGCACAGATTGACCACGAACGAGTGAAATCCAGCGTCCAATGTAGTCCCAACAGAAGTAGAATAGCTCAAAAGTATCAAATATGCAGACTAGAACATTTGCGGAATAGATCTATGCCGGTTTTGCGGCGGAATCGATCCATGCCGGTTTTGAGACGAAATAATACAATTTGGCACAGATTGACCACGAACGAGTGAAATCCAGCGTCCAATGTAGTCCCAACAGAAGTAGAATAGCTCAAAAGTATCAAATATGCAGACTAGAACATTTGCGGAATAGATCTATGCCGGTTTTGCGGCGGAATCGATCCATGCCGGTTTTGAGACGAAATAATACAATTTGGCACAGATTGACCACGAACGAGTTCCAGCGTCCAATGTGGTCCCAACAGAAGTAGAATAGCTCAAAAGTAACAAATATGCAGACTAGAACATTTGCGGAATAGATCTATGCCGGTTTTGCGGCGGAATCGATCCATGCCGGTTTTGAGACGAAATAATACAATTTGGCACAGATTGACCACGAACGAGTGAAATCCAGCGTCCAATGTAGTCCCAACAGAAGTAGAATAGCTCAAAAGTATCAAATATGCAGACTAGAACATTTGCGGAATAGATCTATGCCGGTTTTGCGGCGGAATCGATCTATGCCGGTTTTGAGACGAAATAATACAATTTGGCACAGATTGACCACGAACGAGTTCCAGCGTCCAATGTGGTCCCAACAGAAGTAGAATAGCTCAAAAGTAACAAATATGCAGACTAGAACATTTGCGGAATAGATCTATGCCGGTTTTGCGGCGGAATCGATCCATGCCGGTTTTGAGACGAAATAATACAATTTGGCACAGATTGACCACGAACGAATGAAATCCAGCGTCCAATGTAGTCCCAACAGAAGTAGAATAGCTCAAAAGTATCAAATATGCAGACTAGAACATTTGCGGAATAGATCTATGCCGGTTTTGCGGCGGAATCGATCCATGCCGGTTTTGAGACGAAATAATACAATTTGGCACAGATTGACCACGAACGAGTGAAATCCAGCGTCCAATGTAGTCCCAACAGAAGTAGAATAGCTCAAAAGTATCAAATATGCAGACTAGAACATTTGCGGAATAGATCTATGCCGGTTTTGCGGCGGAATCGATCCATGCCGGTTTTGAGACGAAATAATACAATTTGGCACAGATTGACCACGAACGATGAAATCCAGCGTCCAATGTAGTCCCAACAGAAGTAGAATAGCTCAAAAGTATCAAATATGCAGACTAGAACATTTGCGGAATAGATCTATGCCGGTTTTGCGGCGGAATCGATCCATGCCGGTTTTGAGACGAAATAATACAATTTGGCACAGATTGACCACGAACGAGTGAAATCCAGCGTCCAATGTAGTCCCAACAGAAGTAGAATAGCTCAAAAGTATCAAATATGCAGACTAGAACATTTGCGGAATAGATCTATGCCGGTTTTGCGGCGGAATCGATCCATGCCGGTTTTGAGACGAAATAATACAATTTGGCACAGATTGACCACGAACGAGTTCCAGCGTCCAATGTAGTCCCAACAGAAGTAGAATAGCTCAAAAGTAACAAATATGCAGACTAGAACATTTGCGGAATAGATCTATGCCGGTTTTGCGGCGGAATCGATCCATGCCGGTTTTGAGACGAAATAATACAATTTGGCACAGATTGACCACGAACGAGTGAAATCCAGCGTCCAATGTAGTCCCAACAGAAGTAGAATAGCTCAAAAGTAACAAATATGCAGACTAGAACATTTGCGGAATAGATCTATGCCGGTTTTGCGGCGGAATCGATCCATGCCGGTTTTGAGACGAAATAATACAATTTGGCACAGATTGACCACGAACGAGTTCCAGCGTCCAATGTAGTCCCAACAGAAGTAGAATAGCTCAAAAGTAACAAATATGCAGACTAGAACATTTGCGGAATAGATCTATGCCGGTTTTGCGGCGGAATCGATCCATGCCGGTTTTGAGACGAAATAATACAATTTGGCACAGATTGACCACGAACGAGTGTTCCAGCGTCCAATGTAGTCCCAACAGAAGTAGAATAGCTCAAAAGTATCAAATATGCAGACTAGAACATTTGCGGAATAGATCTATGCCGGTTTTGCGGCGGAATCGATCCATGCCGGTTTTGAGACGAAATAATACAATTTGGCACAGATTGACCACGAACGAGTGAAATCCAGCGTCCAATGTAGTCCCAACAGAAGTAGAATAGCTCAAAAGTATCAAATATGCAGACTAGAACATTTGCGGAATAGATCTATGCCGGTTTTGCGGCGGAATCGATCCATGCCGGTTTTGAGACGAAATAATACAATTTGGCACAGATTGACCACGAACGAGTGAAATCCAGCGTCCAATGTAGTCCCAACAGAAGTAGAATAGCTCAAAAGTATCAAATATGCAGACTAGAACATTTGCGGAATAGATCTATGCCGGTTTTGCGGCGGAATCGATCCATGCCGGTTTTGAGACGAAATAATACAATTTGGCACAGATTGACCACGAACGAGTTCCAGCGTCCAATGTAGTCCCAACAGAAGTAGAATAGCTCAAAAGTATCAAATATGCAGACTAGAACATTTGCGGAATAGATCTATGCCGGTTTTGCGGCGGAATCGATCCATGCCGGTTTTGAGACGAAATAATACAATTTGGCACAGATTGACCACGAACGAGTTCCAGCGTCCAATGTAGTCCCAACAGAAGTAGAATAGCTCAAAAGTAACAAATATGCAGACTAGAACATTTGCGGAATAGATCTATGCCGGTTTTGCGGCGGAATCGATCCATGCCGGTTTTGAGACGAAATAATACAATTTGGCACAGATTGACCACGAACGAGTGAAATCCAGCGTCCAATGTAGTCCCAACAGAAGTAGAATAGCTCAAAAGTATCAAATATGCAGACTAGAACATTTGCGGAATAGATCTATGCCGGTTTTGCGGCGGAATCGATCCATGCCGGTTTTGAGACGAAATAATACAATTTGGCACAGATTGACCACGAACGAGTGAAATCCAGCGTCCAATGTAGTCCCAACAGAAGTAGAATAGCTCAAAAGTATCAAATATGCAGACTAGAACATTTGCGGAATAGATCTATGCCGGTTTTGCGGCGGAATCGATCCATGCCGGTTTTGAGACGAAATAATACAATTTGGCACAGATTGACCACGAACGAGTGAAATCCAGCGTCCAATGTAGTCCCAACAGAAGTAGAATAGCTCAAAAGTATCAAATATGCAGACTAGAACATTTGCGGAATAGATCTATGCCGGTTTTGCGGCGGAATCGATCCATGCCGGTTTTGAGACGAAATAATACAATTTGGCACAGATTGACCACGAACGAGAAATCCAGCGTCCAATGTAGTCCCAACAGAAGTAGAATAGCTCAAAAGTATCAAATATGCAGACTAGAACATTTGCGGAATAGATCTATGCCGGTTTTGCGGCGGAATCGATCCATGCCGGTTTTGAGACGAAATAATACAATTTGGCACAGATTGACCACGAACGAGTGAAATCCAGCGTCCAATGTAGTCCCAACAGAAGTAGAATAGCTCAAAAGTAACAAATATGCAGACTAGAACATTTGCGGAATAGATCTATGCCGGTTTTGCGGCGGAATCGATCCATGCCGGTTTTGAGACGAAATAATACAATTTGGCACAGATTGACCACGAACGAGTGAAATCCAGCGTCCAATGTAGTCCCAACAGAAGTAGAATAGCTCAAAAGTATCAAATATGCAGACTAGAACATTTGCGGAATAGATCTATGCCGGTTTTGCGGCGGAATCGATCCATGCCGGTTTTGAGACGAAATAATACAATTTGGCACAGATTGACCACGAACGAGTGAAATCCAGCGTCCAATGTAGTCCCAACAGAAGTAGAATAGCTCAAAAGTATCAAATATGCAGACTAGAACATTTGCGGAATAGATCTATGCCGGTTTTGCGGCGGAATCGATCCATGCCGGTTTTGAGACGAAATAATACAATTTGGCACAGATTGACCACGAACGAGTGAAATCCAGCGTCCAATGTAGTCCCAACAGAAGTAGAATAGCTCAAAAGTATCAAATATGCAGACTAGAACATTTGCGGAATAGATCTATGCCGGTTTTGCGGCGGAATCGATCCATGCCGGTTTTGAGACGAAATAATACAATTTGGCACAGATTGACCACGAACGAGTGAAATCCAGCGTCCAATGTAGTCCCAACAGAAGTAGAATAGCTCAAAAGTACAAATATGCAGACTAGAACATTTGCGGAATAGATCTATGCCGGTTTTGCGGCGGAATCGATCCATGCCGGTTTTGAGACGAAATAATACAATTTGGCACAGATTGACCACGAACGAGTGAAATCCAGCGTCCAATGTAGTCCCAACAGAAGTAGAATAGCTCAAAAGTATCAAATATGCAGACTAGAACATTTGCGGAATAGATCTATGCCGGTTTTGCGGCGGAATCGATCCATGCCGGTTTTGAGACGAAATAATACAATTTGGCACAGATTGACCACGAACGAGTTCCAGCGTCCAATGTAGTCCCAACAGAAGTAGAATAGCTCAAAAGTAACAAATATGCAGACTAGAACATTTGCGGAATAGATCTATGCCGGTTTTGCGGCGGAATCGATCCATGCCGGTTTTGAGACGAAATAATACAATTTGGCACAGATTGACCACGAACGAGTGAAATCCAGCGTCCAATGTAGTCCCAACAGAAGTAGAATAGCTCAAAAGTATCAAATATGCAGACTAGAACATTTGCGGAATAGATCTATGCCGGTTTTGCGGCGGAATCGATCCATGCCGGTTTTGAGACGAAATAATACAATTTGGCACAGATTGACCACGAACGAGTTCCAGCGTCCAATGTAGTCCCAACAGAAGTAGAATAGCTCAAAAGTATCAAATATGCAGACTAGAACATTTGCGGAATAGATCTATGCCGGTTTTGCGGCGGAATCGATCCATGCCGGTTTTGAGACGAAATAATACAATTTGGCACAGATTGACCACGAACGAGTGAAATCCAGCGTCCAATGTAGTCCCAACAGAAGTAGAATAGCTCAAAAGTATCAAATATGCAGACTAGAACATTTGCGGAATAGATCTATGCCGGTTTTGCGGCGGAATCGATCCATGCCGGTTTTGAGACGAAATAATACAATTTGGCACAGATTGACCACGAACGATGAAATCCAGCGTCCAATGTAGTCCCAACAGAAGTAGAATAGCTCAAAAGTATCAAATATGCAGACTAGAACATTTGCGGAATAGATCTATGCCGGTTTTGCGGCGGAATCGATCCATGCCGGTTTTGAGACGAAATAATACAATTTGGCACAGATTGACCACGAACGAGTGAAATCCAGCGTCCAATGTAGTCCCAACAGAAGTAGAATAGCTCAAAAGTATCAAATATGCAGACTAGAACATTTGCGGAATAGATCTATGCCGGTTTTGCGGCGGAATCGATCCATGCCGGTTTTGAGACGAAATAATACAATTTGGCACAGATTGACCACGAACGAGTGAAATCCAGCGTCCAATGTAGTCCCAACAGAAGTAGAATAGCTCAAAAGTATCAAATATGCAGACTAGAACATTTGCGGAATAGATCTATGCCGGTTTTGCGGCGGAATCGATCCATGCCGGTTTTGAGACGAAATAATACAATTTGGCACAGATTGACCACGAACGAGTGAAATCCAGCGTCCAATGTAGTCCCAACAGAAGTAGAATAGCTCAAAAGTATCAAATATGCAGACTAGAACATTTGCGGAATAGATCTATGCCGGTTTTGCGGCGGAATCGATCCATGCCGGTTTTGAGACGAAATAATACAATTTGGCACAGATTGACCACGAACGAGTTCCAGCGTCCAATGTAGTCCCAACAGAAGTAGAATAGCTCAAAAGTAACAAATATGCAGACTAGAACATTTGCGGAATAGATCTATGCCGGTTTTGCGGCGGAATCGATCCATGCCGGTTTTGAGACGAAATAATACAATTTGGCACAGATTGACCACGAACGAATGAAATCCAGCGTCCAATGTAGTCCCAACAGAAGTAGAATAGCTCAAAAGTATCAAATATGCAGACTAGAACATTTGCGGAATAGATCTATGCCGGTTTTGCGGCGGAATCGATCCATGCCGGTTTTGAGACGAAATAATACAATTTGGCACAGATTGACCACGAACGAATACAATTTGGCACAGAAATAATACAATTTGGCACAGATTGACCACGAACGAGTGAAATCCAGCGTCCAATGTAGTCCCAACAGAAGTAGAATAGCTCAAAAGTAACAAATATGCAGACTAGAACATTAGCGGAATAGATCTATGCCGGTTTTGCGGCGGAATCGATCTATGCCGGTTTTGAGACGAAATAATACAATTTGGCACAGATTGACCACGAACGAGTTCCAGCGTCCAATGTGGTCCCAACAGAAGTAGAATAGCTCAAAAGTAACAAATATGCAGACTAGAACATTTGCGGAATAGATCTATGCCGGTTTTGCGGCGGAATCGATCCATGCCGGTTTTGAGACGAAATAATACAATTTGGCACAGATTGACAACGAACGAGTGAAATCCAGCGTCCAATGTAGTCCCAACAGAAGTAGAATAGCTCAAAAGTAACAAATATGCAGACTAGAACATTAGCGGAATAGATCTATGCCGGTTTTGCGGCGGAATCGATCTATGCCGGTTTTGAGACGAAATAATACAATTTGGCACAGATTGACCACGAACGAGTTCCAGCGTCCAATGTGGTCCCAACAGAAGTAGAATAGCTCAAAAGTAACAAATATGCAGACTAGAACATTTGCGGAATAGATCTATGCCGGTTTTGCGGCGGAATCGATCCATGCCGGTTTTGAGACGAAATAATACAATTTGGCACAGATTGACCACGAACGATGAAATCCAGCGTCCAATGTAGTCCCAACAGAAGTAGAATAGCTCAAAAGTAACAAATATGCAGACTAGAACATTTGCGGAATAGATCTATGCCGGTTTTGCGGCGGAATCGATCCATGCCGGTTTTGAGACGAAATAATACAATTTGGCACAGATTGACCACGAACGAGTGAAATCCAGCGTCCAATGTAGTCCCAACAGAAGTAGAATAGCTCAAAAGTAACAAATATGCAGACTAGAACATTTGCGGAATAGATCTATGCCGGTTTTGCGGCGGAATCGATCCATGCCGGTTTTGAGACGAAATAATACAATTTGGCACAGATTGACCACGAACGAGTGAAATCCAGCGTCCAATGTAGTCCCAACAGAAGTAGAATAGCTCAAAAGTATCAAATATGCAGACTAGAACATTTGCGGAATAGATCTATGCCGGTTTTGCGGCGGAATCGATCCATGCCGGTTTTGAGACGAAATAATACAATTTGGCACAGATTGACCACGAACGAGAAATCCAGCGTCCAATGTAGTCCCAACAGAAGTAGAATAGCTCAAAAGTATCAAATATGCAGACTAGAACATTTGCGGAATAGATCTATGCCGGTTTTGCGGCGGAATCGATCTATGCCGGTTTTGAGACGAAATAATACAATTTGGCACAGATTGACCACGAACGAGTTCCAGCGTCCAATGTGGTCCCAACAGAAGTAGAATAGCTCAAAAGTAACAAATATGCAGACTAGAACATTTGCGGAATAGATCTATGCCGGTTTTGCGGCGGAATCGATCTATGCCGGTTTTGAGACGAAATAATACAATTTGGCACAGATTGACCACGAACGAGTGAAATCCAGCGTCCAATGTAGTCCCAACAGAAGTAGAATAGCTCAAAAGTATCAAATATGCAGACTAGAACATTTGCGGAATAGATCTATGCCGGTTTTGCGGCGGAATCGATCCATGCCGGTTTTGAGACGAAATAATACAATTTGGCACAGATTGACCACGAACGAGTTCCAGCGTCCAATGTGGTCCCAACAGAAGTAGAATAGCTCAAAAGTATCAAATATGCAGACTAGAACATTTGCGGAATAGATCTATGCCGGTTTTGCGGCGGAATCGATCTATGCCGGTTTTGAGACGAAATAATACAATTTGGCACAGATTGACCACGAACGAGTGAAATCCAGCGTCCAATGTAGTCCCAACAGAAGTAGAATAGCTCAAAAGTATCAAATATGCAGACTAGAACATTTGCGGAATAGATCTATGCCGGTTTTGCGGCGGAATCGATCTATGCCGGTTTTGAGACGAAATAATACAATTTGGCACAGATTGACCACGAACGAGTGAAATCCAGCGTCCAATGTAGTCCCAACAGAAGTAGAATAGCTCAAAAGTATCAAATATGCAGACTAGAACATTTGCGGAATAGATCTATGCCGGTTTTGCGGCGGAATCGATCCATGCCGGTTTTGAGACGAAATAATACAATTTGGCACAGATTGACCACGAACGAGTGAAATCCAGCGTCCAATGTAGTCCCAACAGAAGTAGAATAGCTCAAAAGTATCAAATATGCAGACTAGAACATTTGCGGAATAGATCTATGCCGGTTTTGCGGCGGAATCGATCTATGCCGGTTTTGAGACGAAATAATACAATTTGGCACAGATTGACCACGAACGAGTTCCAGCGTCCAATGTAGTCCCAACAGAAGTAGAATAGCTCAAAAGTATCAAATATGCAGACTAGAACATTTGCGGAATAGATCTATGCCGGTTTTGCGGCGGAATCGATCCATGCCGGTTTTGAGACGAAATAATACAATTTGGCACAGATTGACCACGAACGAGTTCCAGCGTCCAATGTGGTCCCAACAGAAGTAGAATAGCTCAAAAGTAACAAATATGCAGACTAGAACATTTGCGGAATAGATCTATGCCGGTTTTGCGGCGGAATCGATCCATGCCGGTTTTGAGACGAAATAATACAATTTGGCACAGATTGACCACGAACGAGTGAAATCCAGCGTCCAATGTAGTCCCAACAGAAGTAGAATAGCTCAAAAGTATCAAATATGCAGACTAGAACATTTGCGGAATAGATCTATGCCGGTTTTGCGGCGGAATCGATCCATGCCGGTTTTGAGACGAAATAATACAATTTGGCACAGATTGACCACGAACGAGTTCCAGCGTCCAATGTAGTCCCAACAGAAGTAGAATAGCTCAAAAGTATCAAATATGCAGACTAGAACATTTGCGGAATAGATCTATGCCGGTTTTGAGGCGGAATCGATCTATGCCGGTTTTGAGACGAAATAATACAATTTGGCACAGATTGACCACGAACGAGTTCCAGCGTCCAATGTAGTCCCAACAGAAGTAGAATAGCTCAAAAGTAACAAATATGCAGACTAGAACATTTGCGGAATAGATCTATGCCGGTTTTGCGGCGGAATCGATCCATGCCGGTTTTGAGACGAAATAATACAATTTGGCACAGATTGACCACGAACGAGTGAAATCCAGCGTCCAATGTAGTCCCAACAGAAGTAGAATAGCTCAAAAGTATCAAATATGCAGACTAGAACATTTGCGGAATAGATCTATGCCGGTTTTGCGGCGGAATCGATCCATGCCGGTTTTGAGACGAAATAATACAATTTGGCACAGATTGACCACGAACGAGTGAAATCCAGCGTCCAATGTAGTCCCAACAGAAGTAGAATAGCTCAAAAGTATCAAATATGCAGACTAGAACATTTGCGGAATAGATCTATGCCGGTTTTGCGGCGGAATCGATCCATGCCGGTTTTGAGACGAAATAATACAATTTGGCACAGATTGACCACGAACGAGTGAAATCCAGCGTCCAATGTAGTCCCAACAGAAGTAGAATAGCTCAAAAGTAACAAATATGCAGACTAGAACATTTGCGGAATAGATCTATGCCGGTTTTGCGGCGGAATCGATCCATGCCGGTTTTGAGACGAAATAATACAATTTGGCACAGATTGACCACGAACGAGTTCCAGCGTCCAATGTAGTCCCAACAGAAGTAGAATAGCTCAAAAGTATCAAATATGCAGACTAGAACATTTGCGGAATAGATCTATGCCGGTTTTGCGGCGGAATCGATCCATGCCGGTTTTGAGACGAAATAATACAATTTGGCACAGATTGACCACGAACGAGTTCCAGCGTCCAATGTAGTCCCAACAGAAGTAGAATAGCTCAAAAGTATCAAATATGCAGACTAGAACATTTGCGGAATAGATCTATGCCGGTTTTGCGGCGGAATCGATCCATGCCGGTTTTGAGACGAAATAATACAATTTGGCACAGATTGACCACGAACGAGTGAAATCCAGCGTCCAATGTAGTCCCAACAGAAGTAGAATAGCTCAAAAGTATCAAATATGCAGACTAGAACATTTGCGGAATAGATCTATGCCGGTTTTGCGGCGGAATCGATCCATGCCGGTTTTGAGACGAAATAATACAATTTGGCACAGATTGACCACGAACGAGTTCCAGCGTCCAATGTGGTCCCAACAGAAGTAGAATAGCTCAAAAGTAACAAATATGCAGACTAGAACATTTGCGGAATAGATCTATGCCGGTTTTGCGGCGGAATCGATCCATGCCGGTTTTGAGACGAAATAATACAATTTGGCACAGATTGACCACGAACGAGTGAAATCCAGCGTCCAATGTAGTCCCAACAGAAGTAGAATAGCTCAAAAGTATCAAATATGCAGACTAGAACATTTGCGGAATAGATCTATGCCGGTTTTGCGGCGGAATCGATCTATGCCGGTTTTGAGACGAAATAATACAATTTGGCACAGATTGACCACGAACGAGTTCCAGCGTCCAATGTAGTCCCAACAGAAGTAGAATAGCTCAAAAGTATCAAATATGCAGACTAGAACATTTGCGGAATAGATCTATGCCGGTTTTGCGGCGGAATCGATCCATGCCGGTTTTGAGACGAAATAATACAATTTGGCACAGATTGACCACGAACGAGTGAAATCCAGCGTCCAATGTAGTCCCAACAGAAGTAGAATAGCTCAAAAGTATCAAATATGCAGACTAGAACATTTGCGGAATAGATCTATGCCGGTTTTGCGGCGGAATCGATCCATGCCGGTTTTGAGACGAAATAATACAATTTGGCACAGATTGACCACGAACGAGTTCCAGCGTCCAATGTGGTCCCAACAGAAGTAGAATAGCTCAAAAGTATCAAATATGCAGACTAGAACATTTGCGGAATAGATCTATGCCGGTTTTGCGGCGGAATCGATCCATGCCGGTTTTGAGACGAAATAATACAATTTGGCACAGATTGACCACGAACGAGTGAAATCCAGCGTCCAATGTAGTCCCAACAGAAGTAGAATAGCTCAAAAGTATCAAATATGCAGACTAGAACATTTGCGGAATAGATCTATGCCGGTTTTGCGGCGGAATCGATCCATGCCGGTTTTGAGACGAAATAATACAATTTGGCACAGATTGACCACGAACGAGTTCCAGCGTCCAATGTGGTCCCAACAGAAGTAGAATAGCTCAAAAGTATCAAATATGCAGACTAGAACATTTGCGGAATAGATCTATGCCGGTTTTGCGGCGGAATCGATCCATGCCGGTTTTGAGACGAAATAATACAATTTGGCACAGATTGACCACGAACGAGTTCCAGCGTCCAATGTAGTCCCAACAGAAGTAGAATAGCTCAAAAGTATCAAATATGCAGACTAGAACATTTGCGGAATAGATCTATGCCGGTTTTGCGGCGGAATCGATCCATGCCGGTTTTGAGACGAAATAATACAATTTGGCACAGATTGACCACGAACGAGTGAAATCCAGCGTCCAATGTAGTCCCAACAGAAGTAGAATAGCTCAAAAGTATCAAATATGCAGACTAGAACATTTGCGGAATAGATCTATGCCGGTTTTGCGGCGGAATCGATCCATGCCGGTTTTGAGACGAAATAATACAATTTGGCACAGATTGACCACGAACGAGTGAAATCCAGCGTCCAATGTAGTCCCAACAGAAGTAGAATAGCTCAAAAGTATCAAATATGCAGACTAGAACATTTGCGGAATAGATCTATGCCGGTTTTGCGGCGGAATCGATCCATGCCGGTTTTGAGACGAAATAATACAATTTGGCACAGATTGACCACGAACGAGTGAAATCCAGCGTCCAATGTAGTCCCAACAGAAGTAGAATAGCTCAAAAGTATCAAATATGCAGACTAGAACATTTGCGGAATAGATCTATGCCGGTTTTGCGGCGGAATCGATCCATGCCGGTTTTGAGACGAAATAATACAATTTGGCACAGATTGACCACGAACGAGTTCCAGCGTCCAATGTAGTCCCAACAGAAGTAGAATAGCTCAAAAGTATCAAATATGCAGACTAGAACATTTGCGGAATAGATCTATGCCGGTTTTGCGGCGGAATCGATCCATGCCGGTTTTGAGACGAAATAATACAATTTGGCACAGATTGACCACGAACGAGTGAAATCCAGCGTCCAATGTAGTCCCAACAGAAGTAGAATAGCTCAAAAGTATCAAATATGCAGACTAGAACATTTGCGGAATAGATCTATGCCGGTTTTGCGGCGGAATCGATCCATGCCGGTTTTGAGACGAAATAATACAATTTGGCACAGATTGACCACGAACGAGTGAAATCCAGCGTCCAATGTAGTCCCAACAGAAGTAGAATAGCTCAAAAGTATCAAATATGCAGACTAGAACATTTGCGGAATAGATCTATGCCGGTTTTGCGGCGGAATCGATCCATGCCGGTTTTGAGACGAAATAATACAATTTGGCACAGATTGACCACGAACGAGTTCCAGCGTCCAATGTAGTCCCAACAGAAGTAGAATAGCTCAAAAGTAACAAATATGCAGACTAGAACATTTGCGGAATAGATCTATGCCGGTTTTGCGGCGGAATCGATCCATGCCGGTTTTGAGACGAAATAATACAATTTGGCACAGATTGACCACGAACGAGTGAAATCCAGCGTCCAATGTAGTCCCAACAGAAGTAGAATAGCTCAAAAGTATCAAATATGCAGACTAGAACATTTGCGGAATAGATCTATGCCGGTTTTGCGGCGGAATCGATCCATGCCGGTTTTGAGACGAAATAATACAATTTGGCACAGATTGACCACGAACGAGTTCCAGCGTCCAATGTGGTCCCAACAGAAGTAGAATAGCTCAAAAGTATCAAATATGCAGACTAGAACATTTGCGGAATAGATCTATGCCGGTTTTGCGGCGGAATCGATCCATGCCGGTTTTGAGACGAAATAATACAATTTGGCACAGATTGACCACGAACGAGTGAAATCCAGCGTCCAATGTAGTCCCAACAGAAGTAGAATAGCTCAAAAGTATCAAATATGCAGACTAGAACATTTGCGGAATAGATCTATGCCGGTTTTGCGGCGGAATCGATCCATGCCGGTTTTGAGACGAAATAATACAATTTGGCACAGATTGACCACGAACGAGTGAAATCCAGCGTCCAATGTAGTCCCAACAGAAGTAGAATAGCTCAAAAGTATCAAATATGCAGACTAGAACATTTGCGGAATAGATCTATGCCGGTTTTGCGGCGGAATCGATCCATGCCGGTTTTGAGACGAAATAATACAATTTGGCACAGATTGACCACGAACGAGTTCCAGCGTCCAATGTAGTCCCAACAGAAGTAGAATAGCTCAAAAGTATCAAATATGCAGACTAGAACATTTGCGGAATAGATCTATGCCGGTTTTGAGGCGGAATCGATCTATGCCGGTTTTGAGACGAAATAATACAATTTGGCACAGATTGACCACGAACGAGTTCCAGCGTCCAATGTAGTCCCAACAGAAGTAGAATAGCTCAAAAGTAACAAATATGCAGACTAGAACATTTGCGGAATAGATCTATGCCGGTTTTGCGGCGGAATCGATCCATGCCGGTTTTGAGACGAAATAATACAATTTGGCACAGATTGACCACGAACGAGTGAAATCCAGCGTCCAATGTAGTCCCAACAGAAGTAGAATAGCTCAAAAGTAACAAATATGCAGACTAGAACATTTGCGGAATAGATCTATGCCGGTTTTGCGGCGGAATCGATCCATGCCGGTTTTGAGACGAAATAATACAATTTGGCACAGATTGACCACGAACGAGTGAAATCCAGCGTCCAATGTAGTCCCAACAGAAGTAGAATAGCTCAAAAGTATCAAATATGCAGACTAGAACATTTGCGGAATAGATCTATGCCGGTTTTGCGGCGGAATCGATCTATGCCGGTTTTGAGACGAAATAATACAATTTGGCACAGATTGACCACGAACGAGTTCCAGCGTCCAATGTAGTCCCAACAGAAGTAGAATAGCTCAAAAGTAACAAATATGCAGACTAGAACATTTGCGGAATAGATCTATGCCGGTTTTGCGGCGGAATCGATCCATGCCGGTTTTGAGACGAAATAATACAATTTGGCACAGATTGACCACGAACGAGTGAAATCCAGCGTCCAATGTAGTCCCAACAGAAGTAGAATAGCTCAAAAGTATCAAATATGCAGACTAGAACATTTGCGGAATAGATCTATGCCGGTTTTGCGGCGGAATCGATCCATGCCGGTTTTGAGACGAAATAATACAATTTGGCACAGATTGACCACGAACGAGTGAAATCCAGCGTCCAATGTAGTCCCAACAGAAGTAGAATAGCTCAAAAGTATCAAATATGCAGACTAGAACATTTGCGGAATAGATCTATGCCGGTTTTGCGGCGGAATCGATCCATGCCGGTTTTGAGACGAAATAATACAATTTGGCACAGATTGACCACGAACGAGTGAAATCCAGCGTCCAATGTAGTCCCAACAGAAGTAGAATAGCTCAAAAGTATCAAATATGCAGACTAGAACATTTGCGGAATAGATCTATGCCGGTTTTGCGGCGGAATCGATCCATGCCGGTTTTGAGACGAAATAATACAATTTGGCACAGATTGACCACGAACGAGTGAAATCCAGCGTCCAATGTAGTCCCAACAGAAGTAGAATAGCTCAAAAGTATCAAATATGCAGACTAGAACATTTGCGGAATAGATCTATGCCGGTTTTGCGGCGGAATCGATCCATGCCGGTTTTGAGACGAAATAATACAATTTGGCACAGATTGACCACGAACGAGTTCCAGCGTCCAATGTGGTCCCAACAGAAGTAGAATAGCTCAAAAGTAACAAATATGCAGACTAGAACATTTGCGGAATAGATCTATGCCGGTTTTGCGGCGGAATCGATCCATGCCGGTTTTGAGACGAAATAATACAATTTGGCACAGATTGACCACGAACGAGTGAAATCCAGCGTCCAATGTAGTCCCAACAGAAGTAGAATAGCTCAAAAGTATCAAATATGCAGACTAGAACATTTGCGGAATAGATCTATGCCGGTTTTGCGGCGGAATCGATCCATGCCGGTTTTGAGACGAAATAATACAATTTGGCACAGATTGACCACGAACGAGTGAAATCCAGCGTCCAATGTAGTCCCAACAGAAGTAGAATAGCTCAAAAGTATCAAATATGCAGACTAGAACATTTGCGGAATAGATCTATGCCGGTTTTGCGGCGGAATCGATCCATGCCGGTTTTGAGACGAAATAATACAATTTGGCACAGATTGACCACGAACGAGTGAAATCCAGCGTCCAATGTAGTCCCAACAGAAGTAGAATAGCTCAAAAGTATCAAATATGCAGACTAGAACATTTGCGGAATAGATCTATGCCGGTTTTGCGGCGGAATCGATCCATGCCGGTTTTGAGACGAAATAATACAATTTGGCACAGATTGACCACGAACGAGTGAAATCCAGCGTCCAATGTAGTCCCAACAGAAGTAGAATAGCTCAAAAGTAACAAATATGCAGACTAGAACATTTGCGGAATAGATCTATGCCGGTTTTGCGGCGGAATCGATCTATGCCGGTTTTGAGACGAAATAATACAATTTGGCACAGATTGACCACGAACGAGAAATCCAGCGTCCAATGTAGTCCCAACAGAAGTAGAATAGCTCAAAAGTATCAAATATGCAGACTAGAACATTTGCGGAATAGATCTATGCCGGTTTTGCGGCGGAATCGATCTATGCCGGTTTTGAGACGAAATAATACAATTTGGCACAGATTGACCACGAACGAGTTCCAGCGTCCAATGTAGTCCCAACAGAAGTAGAATAGCTCAAAAGTATCAAATATGCAGACTAGAACATTTGCGGAATAGATCTATGCCGGTTTTGCGGCGGAATCGATCTATGCCGGTTTTGAGACGAAATAATACAATTTGGCACAGATTGACCACGAACGAGTTCCAGCGTCCAATGTAGTCCCAACAGAAGTAGAATAGCTCAAAAGTATCAAATATGCAGACTAGAACATTTGCGGAATAGATCTATGCCGGTTTTGCGGCGGAATCGATCCATGCCGGTTTTGAGACGAAATAATACAATTTGGCACAGATTGACCACGAACGAGTGAAATCCAGCGTCCAATGTAGTCCCAACAGAAGTAGAATAGCTCAAAAGTATCAAATATGCAGACTAGAACATTTGCGGAATAGATCTATGCCGGTTTTGCGGCGGAATCGATCCATGCCGGTTTTGAGACGAAATAATACAATTTGGCACAGATTGACCACGAACGAGTGAAATCCAGCGTCCAATGTAGTCCCAACAGAAGTAGAATAGCTCAAAAGTATCAAATATGCAGACTAGAACATTTGCGGAATAGATCTATGCCGGTTTTGCGGCGGAATCGATCCATGCCGGTTTTGAGACGAAATAATACAATTTGGCACAGATTGACCACGAACGAGTTCCAGCGTCCAATGTAGTCCCAACAGAAGTAGAATAGCTCAAAAGTAACAAATATGCAGACTAGAACATTTGCGGAATAGATCTATGCCGGTTTTGCGGCGGAATCGATCCATGCCGGTTTTGAGACGAAATAATACAATTTGGCACAGATTGACCACGAACGAGTGAAATCCAGCGTCCAATGTAGTCCCAACAGAAGTAGAATAGCTCAAAAGTATCAAATATGCAGACTAGAACATTTGCGGAATAGATCTATGCCGGTTTTGCGGCGGAATCGATCCATGCCGGTTTTGAGACGAAATAATACAATTTGGCACAGATTGACCACGAACGAGTGAAATCCAGCGTCCAATGTAGTCCCAACAGAAGTAGAATAGCTCAAAAGTATCAAATATGCAGACTAGAACATTTGCGGAATAGATCTATGCCGGTTTTGCGGCGGAATCGATCTATGCCGGTTTTGAGACGAAATAATACAATTTGGCACAGATTGACCACGAACGAGTTCCAGCGTCCAATGTAGTCCCAACAGAAGTAGAATAGCTCAAAAGTAACAAATATGCAGACTAGAACATTTGCGGAATAGATCTATGCCGGTTTTGCGGCGGAATCGATCCATGCCGGTTTTGAGACGAAATAATACAATTTGGCACAGATTGACCACGAACGAGTGAAATCCAGCGTCCAATGTAGTCCCAACAGAAGTAGAATAGCTCAAAAGTATCAAATATGCAGACTAGAACATTTGCGGAATAGATCTATGCCGGTTTTGCGGCGGAATCGATCCATGCCGGTTTTGAGACGAAATAATACAATTTGGCACAGATTGACCACGAACGAGTTCCAGCGTCCAATGTAGTCCCAACAGAAGTAGAATAGCTCAAAAGTATCAAATATGCAGACTAGAACATTTGCGGAATAGATCTATGCCGGTTTTGAGGCGGAATCGATCTATGCCGGTTTTGAGACGAAATAATACAATTTGGCACAGATTGACCACGAACGAGTTCCAGCGTCCAATGTGGTCCCAACAGAAGTAGAATAGCTCAAAAGTATCAAATATGCAGACTAGAACATTTGCGGAATAGATCTATGCCGGTTTTGCGGCGGAATCGATCCATGCCGGTTTTGAGACGAAATAATACAATTTGGCACAGATTGACCACGAACGAGTGAAATCCAGCGTCCAATGTAGTCCCAACAGAAGTAGAATAGCTCAAAAGTATCAAATATGCAGACTAGAACATTTGCGGAATAGATCTATGCCGGTTTTGCGGCGGAATCGATCTATGCCGGTTTTGAGACGAAATAATACAATTTGGCACAGATTGACCACGAACGAGTGAAATCCAGCGACCAATGTAGTCCCAACAGACGTAGAATAGCTCAAAAGTATCAAATATGCAGACTAGAACATTTGCGGAATAGATCTATGCCGGTTTTGACGGCGGAATCGATCTATGCCGGTTTTGAGACGAAATAATACAATTTGGCACAGATTGACCACGAACGAGTGAAATCCAGCGACCAATGTAGTCCCAACAGACGTAGAATAGCTCAAAAGTATCAAATATGCAGACTAGAACATTTGCGGAATAGATCTATGCCGGTTTTGAGGCGGAATCGATCTATGCCGGTTTTGAGACGAAATAATACAATTTGGCACAGATTGACCACGAACGAGTGAAATCCAGCGACCAATGTAGTCCCAACAGACGTAGAATAGCTCAAAAGTATCAAATATGCAGACTAGAACATTAGCGGAATAGATCTATGCCGTTTTGCGGCGGAATCGATCTATGCCGGTTTTGAGACGAAATAATACAATTTGGCACAGATTGACCAACGAAGTGAAATCCAGCGACCAATGTAGTCCCAACAGACGTAGAATAGCTCAAAAGTATCAAATATGCAGACTAGAACATTTGCGGAATAGATCTATGCCGGTTTTGAGGCGGAATCGATCTATGCCGGTTTTGAGACGAAATAATACAATTTGGCACAGATTGACCACGAACGAGTGAAATCCAGCGACCAATGTAGTCCCAACAGACGTAGAATAGCTCAAAAGTATCAAATATGCAGACTAGAACATTTGCGGAATAGATCTATGCCGGTTTTGAGGCGGAATCGATCTATGCCGGTTTTGAGACGAAATAATACAATTTGGCACAGATTGACCACGAACGAGTGAAATCCAGCGACCAATGTAGTCCCAACAGACGTAGAATAGCTCAAAAGTATCAAATATGCAGACTAGAACATTTGCGGAATAGATCTATGCCGGTTTTGACGGCGGAATCGATCTATGCCGGTTTTGAGACGAAATAATACAATTTGGCACAGATTGACCACGAACGAGTGAAATCCAGCGACCAATGTAGTCCCAACAGACGTAGAATAGCTCAAAAGTATCAAATATGCAGACTAGAACATTTGCGGAATAGATCTATGCCGGTTTTGCCGTTTTGAGGCGGAATCGATCTATGCCGGTTTTGAGACGAAATAATACAATTTGGCACAGATTGACCACGAACGAGTGAAATCCAGCGACCAATGTAGTCCCAACAGACGTAGAATAGCTCAAAAGTATCAAATATGCAGACTAGAACATTTGCGGAATAGATCTATGCCGGTTTTGACGCGGAATCGATCTATGCCGGTTTTGAGACGAAATAATACAATTTGGCACAGATTGACCACGAACGAGTGAAATCCAGCGACCAATGTAGTCCCAACAGACGTAGAATAGCTCAAAAGTATCAAATATGCAGACTAGAACATTTGCGGAATAGATCTATGCCGGTTTTGAGGCGGAATCGATCTATGCCGGTTTTGAGACGAAATAATACAATTTGGCACAGATTGACCACGAACGAGTGAAATCCAGCGACCAATGTAGTCCCAACAGACGTAGAATAGCTCAAAAGTATCAAATATGCAGACTAGAACATTTGCGGAATAGATCTATGCCGGTTTTGCGGCGGAATCGATCTATGCCGGTTTTGAGACGAAATAATACAATTTGGCACAGATTGACCACGAACGAGTGAAATCCAGCGACCAATGTAGTCCCAACAGACGTAGAATAGCTCAAAAGTATCAAATATGCAGACTAGAACATTTGCGGAATAGATCTATGCCGGTTTTGCGGCGGAATCGATCTATGCCGGTTTTGAGACGAAATAATACAATTTGGCACAGATTGACCACGAACGAGTGAAATCCAGCGACCAATGTAGTCCCAACAGACGTAGAATAGCTCAAAAGTATCAAATATGCAGACTAGAACATTTGCGGAATAGATCTATGCCGGTTTTGAGGCGGAATCGATCTATGCCGGTTTTGAGACGAAATAATACAATTTGGCACAGATTGACCACGAACGAGTGAAATCCAGCGACCAATGTAGTCCCAACAGACGTAGAATAGCTCAAAAGTATCAAATATGCAGACTAGAACATTTGCGGAATAGATCTATGCCGGTTTTGCGGCGGAATCGATCTATGCCGGTTTTGAGACGAAATAATACAATTTGGCACAGATTGACCACGAACGAGTGAAATCCAGCGACCAATGTAGTCCCAACAGACGTAGAATAGCTCAAAAGTATCAAATATGCAGACTAGAACATTTGCGGAATAGATCTATGCCGGTTTTGAGGCGGAATCGATCTATGCCGGTTTTGAGACGAAATAATACAATTTGGCACAGATTGACCACGAACGAGTGAAATCCAGCGACCAATGTAGTCCCAACAGACGTAGAATAGCTCAAAAGTATCAAATATGCAGACTAGAACATTTGCGGAATAGATCTATGCCGGTTTTGCGGCGGAATCGATCTATGCCGGTTTTGAGACGAAATAATACAATTTGGCACAGATTGACCACGAACGAGTGAAATCCAGCGACCAATGTAGTCCCAACAGACGTAGAATAGCTCAAAAGTATCAAATATGCAGACTAGAACATTTGCGGAATAGATCTATGCCGGTTTTGACGGCGGAATCGATCTATGCCGGTTTTGAGACGAAATAATACAATTTGGCACAGATTGACCACGAACGAGTGAAATCCAGCGACCAATGTAGTCCCAACAGAAGTAGAATAGCTCAAAAGTATCAAATATGCAGACTAGAACATTTGCGGAATAGATCTATGCCGGTTTTGCGGCGGAATCGATCTATGCCGGTTTTGAGACGAAATAATACAATTTGGCACAGATTGACCACGAACGAGTGAAATCCAGCGACCAATGTAGTCCCAACAGACGTAGAATAGCTCAAAAGTATCAAATATGCAGACTAGAACATTTGCGGAATAGATCTATGCCGGTTTTGCGGCGGAATCGATCTATGCCGGTTTTGAGACGAAATAATACAATTTGGCACAGATTGACCACGAACGAGTGAAATCCAGCGACCAATGTAGTCCCAACAGACGTAGAATAGCTCAAAAGTATCAAATATGCAGACTAGAACATTTGCGGAATAGATCTATGCCGGTTTTGAGGCGGAATCGATCTATGCCGGTTTTGAGACGAAATAATACAATTTGGCACAGATTGACCACGAACGAGTGAAATCCAGCGACCAATGTAGTCCCAACAGACGTAGAATAGCTCAAAAGTATCAAATATGCAGACTAGAACATTTGCGGAATAGATCTATGCCGGTTTTGCGGCGGAATCGATCTATGCCGGTTTTGAGACGAAATAATACAATTTGGCACAGATTGACCACGAACGAGTGAAATCCAGCGACCAATGTAGTCCCAACAGACGTAGAATAGCTCAAAAGTATCAAATATGCAGACTAGAACATTTGCGGAATAGATCTATGCCGGTTTTGAGGCGGAATCGATCTATGCCGGTTTTGAGACGAAATAATACAATTTGGCACAGATTGACCACGAACGAGTGAAATCCAGCGACCAATGTAGTCCCAACAGACGTAGAATAGCTCAAAAGTATCAAATATGCAGACTAGAACATTTGCGGAATAGATCTATGCCGGTTTTGCGGCGGAATCGATCTATGCCGGTTTTGAGACGAAATAATACAATTTGGCACAGATTGACCACGAACGAGTGAAATCCAGCGACCAATGTAGTCCCAACAGACGTAGAATAGCTCAAAAGTATCAAATATGCAGACTAGAACATTTGCGGAATAGATCTATGCCGGTTTTGAGGCGGAATCGATCTATGCCGGTTTTGAGACGAAATAATACAATTTGGCACAGATTGACCACGAACGAGTGAAATCCAGCGACCAATGTAGTCCCAACAGACGTAGAATAGCTCAAAAGTATCAAATATGCAGACTAGAACATTTGCGGAATAGATCTATGCCGGTTTTGCGGCGGAATCGATCTATGCCGGTTTTGAGACGAAATAATACAATTTGGCACAGATTGACCACGAACGAGTGAAATCCAGCGACCAATGTAGTCCCAACAGACGTAGAATAGCTCAAAAGTATCAAATATGCAGACTAGAACATTTGCGGAATAGATCTATGCCGGTTTTGAGGCGGAATCGATCTATGCCGGTTTTGAGACGAAATAATACAATTTGGCACAGATTGACCACGAACGAGTGAAATCCAGCGACCAATGTAGTCCCAACAGACGTAGAATAGCTCAAAAGTATCAAATATGCAGACTAGAACATTTGCGGAATAGATCTATGCCGGTTTTGAGGCGGAATCGATCTATGCCGGTTTTGAGACGAAATAATACAATTTGGCACAGATTGACCACGAACGAGTGAAATCCAGCGACCAATGTAGTCCCAACAGACGTAGAATAGCTCAAAAGTATCAAATATGCAGACTAGAACATTTGCGGAATAGATCTATGCCGGTTTTGCGGCGGAATCGATCTATGCCGGTTTTGAGACGAAATAATACAATTTGGCACAGATTGACCACGAACGAGTGAAATCCAGCGACCAATGTAGTCCCAACAGAAGTAGAATAGCTCAAAAGTATCAAATATGCAGACTAGAACATTTGCGGAATAGATCTATGCCGGTTTTGCGGCGGAATCGATCTATGCCGGTTTTGAGACGAAATAATACAATTTGGCACAGATTGACCACGAACGAGTGAAATCCAGCGACCAATGTAGTCCCAACAGACGTAGAATAGCTCAAAAGTATCAAATATGCAGACTAGAACATTTGCGGAATAGATCTATGCCGGTTTTGCGGCGGAATCGATCTATGCCGGTTTTGAGACGAAATAATACAATTTGGCACAGATTGACCACGAACGAGTGAAATCCAGCGACCAATGTGGTCCCAACAGACGTAGAATAGCTCAAAAGTATCAAATATGCAGACTAGAACATTTGCGGAATAGATCTATGCCGGTTTTGCGGCGGAATCGATCTATGCCGGTTTTGAGACGAAATAATACAATTTGGCACAGATTGACCACGAACGAGTGAAATCCAGCGACCAATGTAGTCCCAACAGACGTAGAATAGCTCAAAAGTATCAAATATGCAGACTAGAACATTTGCGGAATAGATCTATGCCGGTTTTGAGGCGGAATCGATCTATGCCGGTTTTGAGACGAAATAATACAATTTGGCACAGATTGACCACGAACGAGTGAAATCCAGCGACCAATGTAGTCCCAACAGAGTAGAATAGCTCAAAAGTATCAAATATGCAGACTAGAACATTTGCGGAATAGATCTATGCCGGTTTTGACGCGGAATCGATCTATGCCGGTTTTGAGACGAAATAATACAATTTGGCACAGATTGACCACGAACGAGTGAAATCCAGCGACCAATGTAGTCCCAACAGACGTAGAATAGCTCAAAAGTATCAAATATGCAGACTAGAACATTTGCGGAATAGATCTATGCCGGTTTTGCGGCGGAATCGATCTATGCCGGTTTTGAGACGAAATAATACAATTTGGCACAGATTGACCACGAACGAGTGAAATCCAGCGACCAATGTAGTCCCAACAGAAGTAGAATAGCTCAAAAGTATCAAATATGCAGACTAGAACATTTGCGGAATAGATCTATGCCGGTTTTGCGGCGGAATCGATCTATGCCGGTTTTGAGACGAAATAATACAATTTGGCACAGATTGACCACGAACGAGTGAAATCCAGCGACCAATGTAGTCCCAACAGACGTAGAATAGCTCAAAAGTATCAAATATGCAGACTAGAACATTTGCGGAATAGATCTATGCCGGTTTTGCGGCGGAATCGATCTATGCCGGTTTTGAGACGAAATAATACAATTTGGCACAGATTGACCACGAACGAGTGAAATCCAGCGACCAATGTAGTCCCAACAGACGTAGAATAGCTCAAAAGTATCAAATATGCAGACTAGAACATTTGCGGAATAGATCTATGCCGGTTTTGCGGCGGAATCGATCTATGCCGGTTTTGAGACGAAATAATACAATTTGGCACAGATTGACCACGAACGAGTGAAATCCAGCGACCAATGTAGTCCCAACAGACGTAGAATAGCTCAAAAGTATCAAATATGCAGACTAGAACATTTGCGGAATAGATCTATGCCGGTTTTGCGGCGGAATCGATCTATGCCGGTTTTGAGACGAAATAATACAATTTGGCACAGATTGACCACGAACGAGTGAAATCCAGCGACCAATGTAGTCCCAACAGAGTAGAATAGCTCAAAAGTATCAAATATGCAGACTAGAACATTTGCGGAATAGATCTATGCCGGTTTTGCGGCGGAATCGATCTATGCCGGTTTTGAGACGAAATAATACAATTTGGCACAGATTGACCACGAACGAGTGAAATCCAGCGACCAATGTAGTCCCAACAGAAGTAGAATAGCTCAAAAGTATCAAATATGCAGACTAGAACATTTGCGGAATAGATCTATGCCGGTTTTGCGGCGGAATCGATCTATGCCGGTTTTGAGACGAAATAATACAATTTGGCACAGATTGACCACGAACGAGTGAAATCCAGCGACCAATGTAGTCCCAACAGAAGTAGAATAGCTCAAAAGTATCAAATATGCAGACTAGAACATTTGCGGAATAGATCTATGCCGGTTTTGCGGCGGAATCGATCTATGCCGGTTTTGAGACGAAATAATACAATTTGGCACAGATTGACCACGAACGAGTGAAATCCAGCGACCAATGTAGTCCCAACAGACGTAGAATAGCTCAAAAGTATCAAATATGCAGACTAGAACATTTGCGGAATAGATCTATGCCGGTTTTGCGGCGGAATCGATCTATGCCGGTTTTGAGACGAAATAATACAATTTGGCACAGATTGACCACGAACGAGTGAAATCCAGCGACCAATGTAGTCCCAACAGAAGTAGAATAGCTCAAAAGTATCAAATATGCAGACTAGAACATTTGCGGAATAGATCTATGCCGGTTTTGCGGCGGAATCGATCTATGCCGGTTTTGAGACGAAATAATACAATTTGGCACAGATTGACCACGAACGAGTGAAATCCAGCGACCAATGTAGTCCCAACAGACGTAGAATAGCTCAAAAGTATCAAATATGCAGACTAGAACATTTGCGGAATAGATCTATGCCGGTTTTGCGGCGGAATCGATCTATGCCGGTTTTGAGACGAAATAATACAATTTGGCACAGATTGACCACGAACGAGTGAAATCCAGCGACCAATGTAGTCCCAACAGAAGTAGAATAGCTCAAAAGTATCAAATATGCAGACTAGAACATTTGCGGAATAGATCTATGCCGGTTTTGCGGCGGAATCGATCTATGCCGGTTTTGAGACGAAATAATACAATTTGGCACAGATTGACCACGAACGAGTGAAATCCAGCGACCAATGTAGTCCCAACAGACGTAGAATAGCTCAAAAGTATCAAATATGCAGACTAGAACATTTGCGGAATAGATCTATGCCGGTTTTGCGGCGGAATCGATCTATGCCGGTTTTGAGACGAAATAATACAATTTGGCACAGATTGACCACGAACGAGTGAAATCCAGCGACCAATGTAGTCCCAACAGACGTAGAATAGCTCAAAAGTATCAAATATGCAGACTAGAACATTTGCGGAATAGATCTATGCCGGTTTTGCGGCGGAATCGATCTATGCCGGTTTTGAGACGAAATAATACAATTTGGCACAGATTGACCACGAACGAGTGAAATCCAGCGACCAATGTAGTCCCAACAGAAGTAGAATAGCTCAAAAGTATCAAATATGCAGACTAGAACATTTGCGGAATAGATCTATGCCGGTTTTGAGGCGGAATCGATCTATGCCGGTTTTGAGACGAAATAATACAATTTGGCACAGATTGACCACGAACGAGTGAAATCCAGCGACCAATGTAGTCCCAACAGAAGTAGAATAGCTCAAAAGTATCAAATATGCAGACTAGAACATTTGCGGAATAGATCTATGCCGGTTTTGCGGCGGAATCGATCTATGCCGGTTTTGAGACGAAATAATACAATTTGGCACAGATTGACCACGAACGAGTGAAATCCAGCGACCAATGTAGTCCCAACAGACGTAGAATAGCTCAAAAGTATCAAATATGCAGACTAGAACATTTGCGGAATAGATCTATGCCGGTTTTGCGGCGGAATCGATCTATGCCGGTTTTGAGACGAAATAATACAATTTGGCACAGATTGACCACGAACGAGTGAAATCCAGCGACCAATGTAGTCCCAACAGACGTAGAATAGCTCAAAAGTATCAAATATGCAGACTAGAACATTTGCGGAATAGATCTATGCCGGTTTTGCGGCGGAATCGATCTATGCCGGTTTTGAGACGAAATAATACAATTTGGCACAGATTGACCACGAACGAGTGAAATCCAGCGACCAATGTAGTCCCAACAGAGTAGAATAGCTCAAAAGTATCAAATATGCAGACTAGAACATTTGCGGAATAGATCTATGCCGGTTTTGCGGCGGAATCGATCTATGCCGGTTTTGAGACGAAATAATACAATTTGGCACAGATTGACCACGAACGAGTGAAATCCAGCGACCAATGTAGTCCCAACAGAAGTAGAATAGCTCAAAAGTATCAAATATGCAGACTAGAACATTTGCGGAATAGATCTATGCCGGTTTTGCGGCGGAATCGATCTATGCCGGTTTTGAGACGAAATAATACAATTTGGCACAGATTGACCACGAACGAGTGAAATCCAGCGACCAATGTAGTCCCAACAGAAGTAGAATAGCTCAAAAGTATCAAATATGCAGACTAGAACATTTGCGGAATAGATCTATGCCGGTTTTGCGGCGGAATCGATCTATGCCGGTTTTGAGACGAAATAATACAATTTGGCACAGATTGACCACGAACGAGTGAAATCCAGCGACCAATGTAGTCCCAACAGACGTAGAATAGCTCAAAAGTATCAAATATGCAGACTAGAACATTTGCGGAATAGATCTATGCCGGTTTTGAGGCGGAATCGATCTATGCCGGTTTTGAGACGAAATAATACAATTTGGCACAGATTGACCACGAACGAGTGAAATCCAGCGACCAATGTAGTCCCAACAGACGTAGAATAGCTCAAAAGTATCAAATATGCAGACTAGAACATTTGCGGAATAGATCTATGCCGGTTTTGCGGCGGAATCGATCTATGCCGGTTTTGAGACGAAATAATACAATTTGGCACAGATTGACCACGAACGAGTGAAATCCAGCGACCAATGTAGTCCCAACAGACGTAGAATAGCTCAAAAGTATCAAATATGCAGACTAGAACATTTGCGGAATAGATCTATGCCGGTTTTGCGGCGGAATCGATCTATGCCGGTTTTGAGACGAAATAATACAATTTGGCACAGATTGACCACGAACGAGTGAAATCCAGCGACCAATGTAGTCCCAACAGACGTAGAATAGCTCAAAAGTATCAAATATGCAGACTAGAACATTTGCGGAATAGATCTATGCCGGTTTTGCGGCGGAATCGATCTATGCCGGTTTTGAGACGAAATAATACAATTTGGCACAGATTGACCACGAACGAGTGAAATCCAGCGACCAATGTAGTCCCAACAGAAGTAGAATAGCTCAAAAGTATCAAATATGCAGACTAGAACATTTGCGGAATAGATCTATGCCGGTTTTGCGGCGGAATCGATCTATGCCGGTTTTGAGACGAAATAATACAATTTGGCACAGATTGACCACGAACGAGTGAAATCCAGCGACCAATGTAGTCCCAACAGACGTAGAATAGCTCAAAAGTATCAAATATGCAGACTAGAACATTTGCGGAATAGATCTATGCCGGTTTTGCGGCGGAATCGATCTATGCCGGTTTTGAGACGAAATAATACAATTTGGCACAGATTGACCACGAACGAGTGAAATCCAGCGACCAATGTAGTCCCAACAGAAGTAGAATAGCTCAAAAGTATCAAATATGCAGACTAGAACATTTGCGGAATAGATCTATGCCGGTTTTGCGGCGGAATCGATCTATGCCGGTTTTGAGACGAAATAATACAATTTGGCACAGATTGACCACGAACGAGTGAAATCCAGCGACCAATGTAGTCCCAACAGACGTAGAATAGCTCAAAAGTATCAAATATGCAGACTAGAACATTTGCGGAATAGATCTATGCCGGTTTTGCGGCGGAATCGATCTATGCCGGTTTTGAGACGAAATAATACAATTTGGCACAGATTGACCACGAACGAGTGAAATCCAGCGACCAATGTAGTCCCAACAGACGTAGAATAGCTCAAAAGTATCAAATATGCAGACTAGAACATTTGCGGAATAGATCTATGCCGGTTTTGCGGCGGAATCGATCTATGCCGGTTTTGAGACGAAATAATACAATTTGGCACAGATTGACCACGAACGAGTGAAATCCAGCGACCAATGTAGTCCCAACAGACGTAGAATAGCTCAAAAGTATCAAATATGCAGACTAGAACATTTGCGGAATAGATCTATGCCGGTTTTGAGGCGGAATCGATCTATGCCGGTTTTGAGACGAAATAATACAATTTGGCACAGATTGACCACGAACGAGTGAAATCCAGCGACCAATGTAGTCCCAACAGAAGTAGAATAGCTCAAAAGTATCAAATATGCAGACTAGAACATTTGCGGAATAGATCTATGCCGGTTTTGCGGCGGAATCGATCTATGCCGGTTTTGAGACGAAATAATACAATTTGGCACAGATTGACCACGAACGAGTGAAATCCAGCGACCAATGTAGTCCCAACAGACGTAGAATAGCTCAAAAGTATCAAATATGCAGACTAGAACATTTGCGGAATAGATCTATGCCGGTTTTGAGGCGGAATCGATCTATGCCGGTTTTGAGACGAAATAATACAATTTGGCACAGATTGACCACGAACGAGTGAAATCCAGCGACCAATGTAGTCCCAGACAGAACATTTGCGGAATAGAATAGCTCAAAAGTATCAAATATGCAGACTACGAACGATTCCAATGCGGTCCCAACAGATAGAATAGCTCAAAAGTAACAAATTTAGAACATTTGCGGAATAGATCTATGCCGGTTTTGAGACGAAATAATACAATTTGGCACAGATTGACCACGAACGAGTGAAATCCAGCGACCAATGTAGTCCCAACAGACGTAGAATAGCTCAAAAGTATCAAATATGCAGACTAGAACATTTGCGGAATAGATCTATGCCGGTTTTGCGGCGGAATCGATCTATGCCGGTTTTGAGACGAAATAATACAATTTGGCACAGATTGACCACGAACGAGTGAAATCCAGCGACCAATGTAGTCCCAACAGACGTAGAATAGCTCAAAAGTATCAAATATGCAGACTAGAACATTTGCGGAATAGATCTATGCCGGTTTTGAGGCGGAATCGATCTATGCCGGTTTTGAGACGAAATAATACAATTTGGCACAGATTGACCACGAACGAGTGAAATCCAGCGACCAATGTAGTCCCAACAGAAGTAGAATAGCTCAAAAGTATCAAATATGCAGACTAGAACATTTGCGGAATAGATCTATGCCGGTTTTGCGGCGGAATCGATCTATGCCGGTTTTGAGACGAAATAATACAATTTGGCACAGATTGACCACGAACGAGTGAAATCCAGCGACCAATGTAGTCCCAACAGAAGTAGAATAGCTCAAAAGTATCAAATATGCAGACTAGAACATTTGCGGAATAGATCTATGCCGGTTTTGCGGCGGAATCGATCTATGCCGGTTTTGAGACGAAATAATACAATTTGGCACAGATTGACCACGAACGAGTGAAATCCAGCGACCAATGTAGTCCCAACAGACGTAGAATAGCTCAAAAGTATCAAATATGCAGACTAGAACATTTGCGGAATAGATCTATGCCGGTTTTGCGGCGGAATCGATCTATGCCGGTTTTGAGACGAAATAATACAATTTGGCACAGATTGACCACGAACGAGTGAAATCCAGCGACCAATGTAGTCCCAACAGACGTAGAATAGCTCAAAAGTATCAAATATGCAGACTAGAACATTTGCGGAATAGATCTATGCCGGTTTTGCGGCGGAATCGATCTATGCCGGTTTTGAGACGAAATAATACAATTTGGCACAGATTGACCACGAACGAGTGAAATCCAGCGACCAATGTAGTCCCAACAGAAGTAGAATAGCTCAAAAGTATCAAATATGCAGACTAGAACATTTGCGGAATAGATCTATGCCGGTTTTGCGGCGGAATCGATCTATGCCGGTTTTGAGACGAAATAATACAATTTGGCACAGATTGACCACGAACGAGTGAAATCCAGCGACCAATGTAGTCCCAACAGACGTAGAATAGCTCAAAAGTATCAAATATGCAGACTAGAACATTTGCGGAATAGATCTATGCCGGTTTTGCGGCGGAATCGATCTATGCCGGTTTTGAGACGAAATAATACAATTTGGCACAGATTGACCACGAACGAGTGAAATCCAGCGACCAATGTAGTCCCAACAGAAGTAGAATAGCTCAAAAGTATCAAATATGCAGACTAGAACATTTGCGGAATAGATCTATGCCGGTTTTGCGGCGGAATCGATCTATGCCGGTTTTGAGACGAAATAATACAATTTGGCACAGATTGACCACGAACGAGTGAAATCCAGCGACCAATGTAGTCCCAACAGACGTAGAATAGCTCAAAAGTATCAAATATGCAGACTAGAACATTTGCGGAATAGATCTATGCCGGTTTTGCGGCGGAATCGATCTATGCCGGTTTTGAGACGAAATAATACAATTTGGCACAGATTGACCACGAACGAGTGAAATCCAGCGACCAATGTAGTCCCAACAGAAGTAGAATAGCTCAAAAGTATCAAATATGCAGACTAGAACATTTGCGGAATAGATCTATGCCGGTTTTGCGGCGGAATCGATCTATGCCGGTTTTGAGACGAAATAATACAATTTGGCACAGATTGACCACGAACGAGTGAAATCCAGCGACCAATGTAGTCCCAACAGACGTAGAATAGCTCAAAAGTATCAAATATGCAGACTAGAACATTTGCGGAATAGATCTATGCCGGTTTTGCGGCGGAATCGATCTATGCCGGTTTTGAGACGAAATAATACAATTTGGCACAGATTGACCACGAACGAGTGAAATCCAGCGACCAATGTAGTCCCAACAGACGTAGAATAGCTCAAAAGTATCAAATATGCAGACTAGAACATTTGCGGAATAGATCTATGCCGGTTTTGAGGCGGAATCGATCTATGCCGGTTTTGAGACGAAATAATACAATTTGGCACAGATTGACCACGAACGAGTGAAATCCAGCGACCAATGTAGTCCCAACAGACGTAGAATAGCTCAAAAGTATCAAATATGCAGACTAGAACATTTGCGGAATAGATCTATGCCGGTTTTGCGGCGGAATCGATCTATGCCGGTTTTGAGACGAAATAATACAATTTGGCACAGATTGACCACGAACGAGTGAAATCCAGCGACCAATGTAGTCCCAACAGACGTAGAATAGCTCAAAAGTATCAAATATGCAGACTAGAACATTTGCGGAATAGATCTATGCCGGTTTTGCGGCGGAATCGATCTATGCCGGTTTTGAGACGAAATAATACAATTTGGCACAGATTGACCACGAACGAGTGAAATCCAGCGACCAATGTAGTCCCAACAGACGTAGAATAGCTCAAAAGTATCAAATATGCAGACTAGAACATTTGCGGAATAGATCTATGCCGGTTTTGCGGCGGAATCGATCTATGCCGGTTTTGAGACGAAATAATACAATTTGGCACAGATTGACCACGAACGAGTGAAATCCAGCGACCAATGTGGTCCCAACAGACGTAGAATAGCTCAAAAGTATCAAATATGCAGACTAGAACATTTGCGGAATAGATCTATGCCGGTTTTGAGGCGGAATCGATCTATGCCGGTTTTGAGACGAAATAATACAATTTGGCACAGATTGACCACGAACGAGTGAAATCCAGCGACCAATGTAGTCCCAACAGACGTAGAATAGCTCAAAAGTATCAAATATGCAGACTAGAACATTTGCGGAATAGATCTATGCCGGTTTTGCGGCGGAATCGATCTATGCCGGTTTTGAGACGAAATAATACAATTTGGCACAGATTGACCACGAACGAGTGAAATCCAGCGACCAATGTAGTCCCAACAGAAGTAGAATAGCTCAAAAGTATCAAATATGCAGACTAGAACATTTGCGGAATAGATCTATGCCGGTTTTGCGGCGGAATCGATCTATGCCGGTTTTGAGACGAAATAATACAATTTGGCACAGATTGACCACGAACGAGTGAAATCCAGCGACCAATGTAGTCCCAACAGACGTAGAATAGCTCAAAAGTATCAAATATGCAGACTAGAACATTTGCGGAATAGATCTATGCCGGTTTTGCGGCGGAATCGATCTATGCCGGTTTTGAGACGAAATAATACAATTTGGCACAGATTGACCACGAACGAGTGAAATCCAGCGACCAATGTAGTCCCAACAGACGTAGAATAGCTCAAAAGTATCAAATATGCAGACTAGAACATTTGCGGAATAGATCTATGCCGGTTTTGCGGCGGAATCGATCTATGCCGGTTTTGAGACGAAATAATACAATTTGGCACAGATTGACCACGAACGAGTGAAATCCAGCGACCAATGTAGTCCCAACAGAAGTAGAATAGCTCAAAAGTATCAAATATGCAGACTAGAACATTTGCGGAATAGATCTATGCCGGTTTTGCGGCGGAATCGATCTATGCCGGTTTTGAGACGAAATAATACAATTTGGCACAGATTGACCACGAACGAGTGAAATCCAGCGACCAATGTAGTCCCAACAGAAGTAGAATAGCTCAAAAGTATCAAATATGCAGACTAGAACATTTGCGGAATAGATCTATGCCGGTTTTGCGGCGGAATCGATCTATGCCGGTTTTGAGACGAAATAATACAATTTGGCACAGATTGACCACGAACGAGTGAAATCCAGCGACCAATGTAGTCCCAACAGAAGTAGAATAGCTCAAAAGTATCAAATATGCAGACTAGAACATTTGCGGAATAGATCTATGCCGGTTTTGCGGCGGAATCGATCTATGCCGGTTTTGAGACGAAATAATACAATTTGGCACAGATTGACCACGAACGAGTGAAATCCAGCGACCAATGTGGTCCCAACAGACGTAGAATAGCTCAAAAGTATCAAATATGCAGACTAGAACATTTGCGGAATAGATCTATGCCGGTTTTGAGGCGGAATCGATCTATGCCGGTTTTGAGACGAAATAATACAATTTGGCACAGATTGACCACGAACGAGTGAAATCCAGCGACCAATGTAGTCCCAACAGACGTAGAATAGCTCAAAAGTATCAAATATGCAGACTAGAACATTTGCGGAATAGATCTATGCCGGTTTTGCGGCGGAATCGATCTATGCCGGTTTTGAGACGAAATAATACAATTTGGCACAGATTGACCACGAACGAGTGAAATCCAGCGACCAATGTAGTCCCAACAGACGTAGAATAGCTCAAAAGTATCAAATATGCAGACTAGAACATTTGCGGAATAGATCTATGCCGGTTTTGCGGCGGAATCGATCTATGCCGGTTTTGAGACGAAATAATACAATTTGGCACAGATTGACCACGAACGAGTGAAATCCAGCGACCAATGTAGTCCCAACAGACGTAGAATAGCTCAAAAGTATCAAATATGCAGACTAGAACATTTGCGGAATAGATCTATGCCGGTTTTGCGGCGGAATCGATCTATGCCGGTTTTGAGACGAAATAATACAATTTGGCACAGATTGACCACGAACGAGTGAAATCCAGCGACCAATGTAGTCCCAACAGACGTAGAATAGCTCAAAAGTATCAAATATGCAGACTAGAACATTTGCGGAATAGATCTATGCCGGTTTTGCGGCGGAATCGATCTATGCCGGTTTTGAGACGAAATAATACAATTTGGCACAGATTGACCACGAACGAGTGAAATCCAGCGACCAATGTAGTCCCAACAGACGTAGAATAGCTCAAAAGTATCAAATATGCAGACTAGAACATTTGCGGAATAGATCTATGCCGGTTTTGAGGCGGAATCGATCTATGCCGGTTTTGAGACGAAATAATACAATTTGGCACAGATTGACCACGAACGAGTGAAATCCAGCGACCAATGTAGTCCCAACAGAAGTAGAATAGCTCAAAAGTATCAAATATGCAGACTAGAACATTTGCGGAATAGATCTATGCCGGTTTTGCGGCGGAATCGATCTATGCCGGTTTTGAGACGAAATAATACAATTTGGCACAGATTGACCACGAACGAGTGAAATCCAGCGACCAATGTAGTCCCAACAGACGTAGAATAGCTCAAAAGTATCAAATATGCAGACTAGAACATTTGCGGAATAGATCTATGCCGGTTTTGAGGCGGAATCGATCTATGCCGGTTTTGAGACGAAATAATACAATTTGGCACAGATTGACCACGAACGAGTGAAATCCAGCGACCAATGTAGTCCCAACAGACGTAGAATAGCTCAAAAGTATCAAATATGCAGACTAGAACATTTGCGGAATAGATCTATGCCGGTTTTGCGGCGGAATCGATCTATGCCGGTTTTGAGACGAAATAATACAATTTGGCACAGATTGACCACGAACGAGTGAAATCCAGCGACCAATGTAGTCCCAACAGACGTAGAATAGCTCAAAAGTATCAAATATGCAGACTAGAACATTTGCGGAATAGATCTATGCCGGTTTTGCGGCGGAATCGATCTATGCCGGTTTTGAGACGAAATAATACAATTTGGCACAGATTGACCACGAACGAGTGAAATCCAGCGACCAATGTAGTCCCAACAGACGTAGAATAGCTCAAAAGTATCAAATATGCAGACTAGAACATTTGCGGAATAGATCTATGCCGGTTTTGCGGCGGAATCGATCTATGCCGGTTTTGAGACGAAATAATACAATTTGGCACAGATTGACCACGAACGAGTGAAATCCAGCGACCAATGTAGTCCCAACAGAAGTAGAATAGCTCAAAAGTATCAAATATGCAGACTAGAACATTTGCGGAATAGATCTATGCCGGTTTTGCGGCGGAATCGATCTATGCCGGTTTTGAGACGAAATAATACAATTTGGCACAGATTGACCACGAACGAGTGAAATCCAGCGACCAATGTAGTCCCAACAGACGTAGAATAGCTCAAAAGTATCAAATATGCAGACTAGAACATTTGCGGAATAGATCTATGCCGGTTTTGAGGCGGAATCGATCTATGCCGGTTTTGAGACGAAATAATACAATTTGGCACAGATTGACCACGAACGAGTGAAATCCAGCGACCAATGTAGTCCCAACAGACGTAGAATAGCTCAAAAGTATCAAATATGCAGACTAGAACATTTGCGGAATAGATCTATGCCGGTTTTGCGGCGGAATCGATCTATGCCGGTTTTGAGACGAAATAATACAATTTGGCACAGATTGACCACGAACGAGTGAAATCCAGCGACCAATGTAGTCCCAACAGAAGTAGAATAGCTCAAAAGTATCAAATATGCAGACTAGAACATTTGCGGAATAGATCTATGCCGGTTTTGACGCGGAATCGATCTATGCCGGTTTTGAGACGAAATAATACAATTTGGCACAGATTGACCACGAACGAGTGAAATCCAGCGACCAATGTAGTCCCAACAGACGTAGAATAGCTCAAAAGTATCAAATATGCAGACTAGAACATTTGCGGAATAGATCTATGCCGGTTTTGCGGCGGAATCGATCTATGCCGGTTTTGAGACGAAATAATACAATTTGGCACAGATTGACCACGAACGAGTGAAATCCAGCGACCAATGTAGTCCCAACAGACGTAGAATAGCTCAAAAGTATCAAATATGCAGACTAGAACATTTGCGGAATAGATCTATGCCGGTTTTGCGGCGGAATCGATCTATGCCGGTTTTGAGACGAAATAATACAATTTGGCACAGATTGACCACGAACGAGTGAAATCCAGCGACCAATGTAGTCCCAACAGACGTAGAATAGCTCAAAAGTATCAAATATGCAGACTAGAACATTTGCGGAATAGATCTATGCCGGTTTTGCGGCGGAATCGATCTATGCCGGTTTTGAG
>JAGUCG020000123.1:0-60455 GCA_018691245.2 Ips nitidus
AGTCGGGCTTGTTGGGCGGGGCAAAAAGTAATTTCATTCAAAATAATCGTTTTAAGATTTAAAATTCGGTGATAAATTTTTGCAATTGCTCTGGGTTTAATTTTGATTACATTATTCAAAATTAAAAAGTTCAAAATAAACTAAAAATAACTCCGGCTTTTCGTCCATGTACACTCCGAGTTTTTTTTCTGTTAGTGAAAAAAAGTAGAGAAAGAAAAAAAAAGATAATACAAAATTTCCCGTGCAATTGCCCGGTTTTTTGCCCGGCTCCTCAGAGCACTCCAATTTTTTTTGTTAACAAAAACACAGAAAGAAAAACTTTTCCCCTTTTGCTAAAGAAAATTTTGCACTGACCGCGACTCGGAGTGCATGTAGTCAATTTAAAAAAACCTTAAAAATAATTCAGAAAACTTGCAAACAAAAAAAAAACTTACTCATAATGACGCTGGGTTGAGAAATGCCGGGCTGTGTCGAAACTAAAGGCATTCTTCCGGCATCGGTCGGCATTGACAACTGAACCAATGGTCTATGGGGTTGTTTTGAGCCTCTTGATGTTGATGAGCCGACTGTCCATTCGACTTTTCTTTTTGGGTTTGGATGCGGCTTTGGGTTTGGGTTGTTTCGCCGGTGAGCCGGGTTTCGTCGGCGAACTCGGTTTCGGTGATTGGGTAGCGTCCTTCGACTTTCGACGGCCTTGTTGAGCAGTTGGAGCCGTCGCGGGTTTTGAAATGTTGTTGGACGGATTCTCGGCAGAAGAAGAAACCGAATTTGTTGATTTGGTTAGAGTCGAAGGCTTTACCAACTCGTCAACCTTCTTCGTTTCTGTCGGTTTTCTTGGACTGGATTGAGTTTTGGCGGGTTTGACGGACTCATCAACTTCTTCTTCTTCATCTTCACTTTTTTCGTCGACGGACGAGTTTCTTCTCACAGCTTTACTCTTCTCTTTTTGTTCCTTCTGTTGGTGTTCCAATTTTTTGGCCTTCTTCTCTTCCAACTCTTTGGCCAACTGTTCCTCGATTTCGGATTCCGCTTCTTCGGCTTCTTCTTCTTCTTCATCGTCGTCGCTGGGTTTGAATTCGTCCTCGTTCTCTTCCTCCTCCGACTCGATGATGGCCCTTCGTGGGCGGCCGATTGTTCGAGCGGCTTTTACGGCGTCCGACTCTTCTTCCACTTCTCCTTCTTCCTCTTCTTCTGTGCCCACTTCTTTGTCGACTTCTTTGAGTTGTTCATCCAATTTTTGGATTTTCTTCTTCATTTCCGTGGCCGCCCGACGAAGAGGACGTCCGGTTTCGGTTCGTGGAGCGTCCTCTTCGAGGATTCTTCTAGAAAAAAGAAAAAGTTAATGTACAAATACAGATATTTTGGAATTTAAAACATGTAAAACAAATAAACATTAAAATAAATCACAAAAACCTACCTTCCAATTCGACTTCATCGTCTTCGTCCTCGCTCGATGAAGCCGGTGGTCCCCATTTTCGGCGCCCGACGAGCTTTTGGCTGGCGCCGGAGCTGGCTTCTTCTTTCGGCTTGTGCGGGCGTCGTCACTGGAGTCCGAGAATTCGGGTTCCGATTCTTCTTCAGTTTCGTCCTCGGTTCGGAGTACCTGAAACACAAAGAGAAATTAATTTTTTATATTTATATCTAGAAAAATTTAAAAAAAACAGACTACATGGACGAAAGCCGAAAGAAGAAAAGCCGGGCTTATTTTAAATTTATTTTGTACTTTTTAATTTTGAATAATAAAACTTTAAACAAGAGCAAATTAGAAAATTATCACTGAATTTTTTCTTAAGACGATTAATTTGAATTAGTTGCCCCGTCCAAAAAGCCCGGCTTTTCGTCCATGTAGTTAAAAAAAAACAAAAAAAAAATAAAAAAAAACCTACTTTCTCCGCTTGCCTTTTCTTCCACCTCCACTTTTCTTAACAGGAGCGGGTCTTTTCTTTCCGCCTTTTCGCTTCTTAACACCATAGTCGGAATCCGAGTCATCATCGTCAATAAATTCTTCATCGCTCCAAGTGGGCGCGTTTTCTTCGGCTTCCAGTGCCACCAGATCTAAAAATAAATAAATTTAATTTAAAATCTAAACATAAACTATAAACTTTTTAAAATCTAAAAATAAAATATATAACCACAAATAAAAAACCTACGCCCTTGCTCGTTTCCTCTTTCTCTCCTCTTCCGAGGGAATGTAGTCGTCTTCGGATGGAATTTCCTCTTCTTCCCCGTCCTCCGACGCTTGATACTCGTCGGTTTCGGATTCGGTGGCATTTTCGACGTCGAGTTGGGTCAACTTCTTTGTTGACTTCTTGCGGGCTTTGGGCGGTTGACCCACTTTCGAACCGGAGCTTCTTCTTGGCCTGGAAATAAACAAAAATAGGGTTTTAAAAATAGGGTTTTAGGATTTTTCATTTTAAAAATAAATAAGAAATCTTTCAAAAATCCTACCTTCTTCATTATTTTCATCGCCTTGCGAGGAAGCGTCGTTGCTGCCGCGTCTTCGTGCCTCGTCCGCTTCGATGATGTTTTGCATGTCTTTGCCACGACCCAGACCACTTGGTTTGTCATCTAAACAATGGAAAATTTCAATTAAATTCTCAACACAAAAATTACAAATCAAAAAACAAAAATTTAAAAAAAACAAAAACCACATACCTCTTCCATAATTGGGCGGGTTGGTTCGTCCAAAATCTCTTCCAATTGATCGTCGTACTCGTGGAAGTTGTAGTCCACTTTTTTCAATGTCGAGCGACGTGTTCGACTTTCGGCAACGGTGGGAAAAGCGCCGCCCAACATCTCCAACTCGTGCTTGGCACGTCGATAGCCGTTGCGGTTGACTTTCTTGAGGGCGCGACGTTTGGATTTCCTCTGCATGGGGTCGTCCAGTTCGTCCTCGAACTCGTCTGAGTCGACTTTGTCTAGAAAAACAGATTTAGACATTTATTAAAGATTCAAAGATTTTCTTTCAGCATAAAAAATTAAAACTCTTGCATAAAAACAATTTTTTTAAAAGAATCCTCACCTGCCAAATAACATTGTCCGTACTGATGCCCAATAATCGGTTTTTTCTCCGCTTGCTTCTTTAGTTTGGCGCGTTCGCTTCAGCGGCAATGCGTTCGGCTTCTTCTCGTTCGTGTTTCTCTTTGAGGCCTTGTTTGAGTTGAATGAAGGCATTGGAGAGCCGGAGAACGAGGGTTTTGTGATTACAGTTGGGGCAGAACCAGTCGCCTTCGGGGACAAAATCGAGCGGCGGTCGAAGGCAGAAAATGTGCCACGCGTCGTCGCATTCGTCGCAGAGAAGAAGCTGAATAATTTGAAACCAATTTACTAATTTTTAAAATCAAAAAGATGCAAAATAAATCTTTAAAAATAATTCCTAAAACAAAAATTAGCAAATAAATTAACAAAAAAAAAACCTACCACATCGGGTCGGCTCGACTTGTGGCACTTCATACAAAGCGTTTTTTCGTTGGCTTTCTTTTTCGGTTTCACTACACTCTCTTCCACTTCTTCTTCGTCGTCAGTCGATTCTTCTTCTTCAAAAGCCACGGGTTTCGGGGCTCGCTTCTTTTGGCCGGCCGGCGTTTTCGGGTTCCGGTCTTCTTTTTGGGTGGGCCGTTTTGGCGTCGACGTGGGGGTCTTCCCCGCTTTCTTGGGCCGCCCACACCGCCGACGGTGAACTCGTCATCGGATGAGCCGACGTCCTCTTCGTCTTCGGAGTCTTCTTCGTCGAACAAGTCCTCTTCCGACTCCTCTTGGAGTTCGGGTTCGGAATCTTCTTTTGGATTGGAAGCAAGATTTTTTTATGTCGGCCGGTTTTTTCTCCACCTTTTTCGGCCCCGCAATCTGTTGGAGTTTGCTGAGGGCGTTGTTGCGGGCGGAGCGACGCGGCAAATATCGGCGACCTTCTTCCTAAAAACAACAAAAAATATTAATTAACATATTTTATAAAAACAAAATAATTTTTTAAATATTAAATCATTTACCATAAACTCCGAAAGATCCACTTCTTCCTCTTCTTCTTTTTTCTCTTCATGATCCACTTTCTTATCCTCTTCTTCGTCATTATCTTCTTCTTCATCAATGACTTTTGTATTTAATGGAGTCTTACTCCTTTCTTTGGTGGCTGTCGTACCTTGAACACGGTTTTGACGACGTTCATCTTTTTCTTTGGATTTCTGAAATAATTGTTTTTAATAAATAAAATTTCAAACTTTTGAATAATTACCTTTCCCAAGTTCTCAACAGGTTGGAAAACATCCCAGAAAGTGAAACGTTTGGTCGAATAAGACACTTTGGCCTTTTCGGCTTCACTCAACTCTATATCGAAATCGAAACCATTTTGGGAGTTTTCTCCTTGAGCATCTTCAGTTTGTTCTTCTTTTTTGGTGAGTCTAAAATGAATTTTATAATAATAATTTTAAAAATAAAAAGTATACCTTCAAGAAGTTTGTCCTCGTCGAGATCTTCGTCGTCTTCCGCTTGTTTCTTGGCATATTCCGGGTCTTTGAGACGTTGAATAAGTTTGTAGAGATCTTTTAGAGATCTAAAATATGAAAATAAATTGTTTAAATAGATATCTAAATTAAAACACAAATAGTTTATAATAAAAAAAGCCAACTTTGCCCTCAACGTCCAACTTCCTCCAGGCAAATCGTCCGAATCCACTGAGTAGACGCGCACATTCAACTGTTGGTCTTGTTGAAAATAGAAGGCACAACCGTTCAAGTCGACTCCAATAGGCGCAAGACGAAGTTCGGCCGCGGTGAAAGTTTTAAATATCTAAAATATTAGTGAATATTTTTATTTAAAAATAGGATAAAATTAGTAAATAATAAAAAATTACCGTCTCCTTAAACTTGTAGTTATAATCGAATTGGCACTTGCACAATTCGGACAAAATTACCAACTTTGTGGGCAACGGCAGATCCGCATAGCCATAATGATCCAATTCTTTCGATTCGGTCTCCAAAGCCGTGTGTGTTTTTGCAGAAACGGGAGAGGAAAAGTTCGAATTTAGGGAGTGGGTGGCTGCTTTGACGCATGCCTTGCGGAAGAGTTTAATGTGAAGATCAATGAGACGCGGATCGGCTGTAAAACAAAAGTAAGGTAAGTTAGAAAAAATTAAGAAAACAAAAATCTGCAAATTTAATTTGTTTGTCAAAATTTTGAAAAAAACAGAAAAATTAAAATCTGCAAATTTAAATTACCTTGATCATTGATTATTGTGCAAAACATATCCTCCAAATCAACAATCGAACATTCCTGAGCTAAAGCCGAGCCGAACTGATTGAAAAAGGAGCAAATCTCGGCAAAAACCGGCTCGCTACTGACATTTTTTGTGTCCAAGCGAGTTATTTCTCGAGATGAATCTGCATCCGACTGTTCCTCATCCTCGTCCTCAACCTCGTCTTGGTCTTGATCATTTGTGGCTTCTTCTTTAAAGGTTTCTCCTCGACTGGCTCGGGTTTGGGGGTCGGTTTCTGGATCGGTTACCTTCTTCAATTCTTCTTCAGATTCTGGTTTTTTTTCGTTTTCAGCAGAAGAAGGCTCATCAACTTCCATTTTAGAAGGTTCAGGTTTTATTTCGGGTTTAGATTCCGAATCGGCTTCGTTGGATTGAGCTTGTGAAGGTGGTTGAGCCGACTCCTCTTCCGACATTTCTGAAATAATTAAATTTTAAAAGTTAAAGTTAAAAATCAAGAAAAATTGCAAACAAAACACGTTCAAAAGTTTATAAACTTAGTGAGTAAAACCGTAAACATATACCAAATATGAATTAAAAGATAAATTGTATAAAACAATTCTATCAAAGCATCAAAGCTTTAGAATCAATGAAAGTTAATTAAAACAAACTTTAATTTAAAGCTAAATTTATGATCCTACATTAACCAAATATGCCAATATGAGTTTCAGAACAATTCACAACACTTTCAAGATGACAAACAAAACAAAAACACAAGGAATCAACAAGATAGGGATCGGAAAGTTCGGAAAAGCATCAAAAAGCGAAGATGAGCAAAAATAAAAAAAATTAAAAATGTTAGAGAAAACTTGAAAACTTAGAGATCGTGCAGCTTAAATAGAGTGAAAAAGGTCCATTTTAAGCTTCAAACCGGCAAAGAAAAGAATATGAATGTTGAAAAACATGAGAGACCTAAAAAACAAAAAGAGAAAGAGAAAACGAAATAGTGTTTAAAGCGAAAAAAGCTTTTTGGGTCTCGCCGCGAAAACAAACGAGAACATCTTAAGGCCAGAAAATAAGTAAGTTTACCATAAAATAGGCTTTGTTAAAATAGATTTTAGAAAGTAAATTTAATTAATAATTTTTTAATTAATTTTTTATAAATTTATAATGGGTTTTTTTATTCTTTCAATCTTAAATTTTTTTTATTCTACGATAATATTCTGTTAATATTATTAAATATATTTTTAATATCTGTAAAATATTATTCTTTATTCATTACAAAATAAAAAAAGTCATAAACATTTTTCTAAAATAAATTATTAATAAAAAATTGTCAATAAAAATCCTCAAAAAACTAGAATTTTATTAAAATTTTTAAAAATATCCACTTTATAGTAAATAATATTAACTTCATCTTCATTAATAATTTTAAAATTTACCCAGTTTTAAATTTTAAAAAATTTACCCAATTTAAAATTTAAAAAATTTACCCAATTTAAATTTAAAAAAATTTACCCAGTTTAAATTTTAAAAATTTACCCAATTTAAATTATCAAAAATTTATTTACTTTTTGATAATTAAATTTTAAATGCCAAAATAACCCGCGAAAATAATTATTCAAATTTAAAAATTTTCCACAAAGTCTCTTCTTCACTCCGGAATCCAGAAAGAAGAGAAGGGTGCGGTAGTTTAGTGGTTTGGTGCGCCGCCGCGGTTTTCGATGAGCTCGCAGGTTCGATTCCGCTTGCTTGCCACCAAATCCCCCACCCTTCTGTAATGAACTACTCGACTTTAGATTTCGAGTTGGACCCTTGCCGAGTCCGTAAAAAGGCCTTCATTCATTTCAAGCGTGGATATATCCCGCATTCCTTTCTCAAAGAAAGACACACACGATTAATCGTGCACAATTCTATATTCATCCGGCCGGAGAATATTATTCAATGTGAATTTTCACATAAGGAACACAATTAGATTGTGGTTTATTCATAAAACCCTGCCATTAAACGAAAATAAAAAGAAATCGTTGAGCATTTTCGGCCAGGCACTCGATGTTTGGGAAATGAGTGAAGACACTCGCCCCTTCATCCCATCAAAACACCTCGGTTAACCAGACGCGGAAATGGCTCATCATCTTAAGATGATGAGTTGCGCGCGTTGTATTTTTTGTAAAAAATTTTTTTGTATTTATTATTTTTTAAATAATATTTCATTAATTTTAAAATATTTTTTGGAATTTTAATACGATTGCATCACATTTTTAAATTGTTGATTACTTGAAAAATTTTTAATATAACCTTGAGGCAAAAAAATAAGGTTTAAAAATAACCTTGAATTTTAAATAATTTTTTTTCTGGATTAAACCCAATATTTCCTCGAATAAAAAAATATTGTTACAGGTTAAAAACAAACTTGTTGCCACCTTTTACTAATCCCATAGTCAATTTTTGTATGTGCTTTTTTACAAAATAAACTTCGGCTTTTACATTTTTAGAGACCTTCCAAGTGACAAAAATTTTGTTTAGCTCAACAAAACAGAAAGTTTGTGATCAACAAAAATGATGATTTTTTATTTGAAAAACGATGATTTCGGACTGTGAAAATATGATGATTTTAGGAACAAAATTGATGATTTTTCCTCCAAAAAGGATGGTTTTCTGCTCCAAAAAAAGGCCATTTAATCCTAATCATGATAAAAAAGCCTCAATTAAACTAGAAAAAAAAAATTCCAGAAAAACCAAAAAGTCCAAAATTCGATAGGCCATAAATTTGCACCTCTTTAACCCAAAGCTCCTGGTACGAACTCGCCACCGAGGGGCATCCCACTCCAAAAAACTCACACCAAACTGGAACATTTAAGGGCTTTATTTAAATACCTCAAAAGTTGGACTCAAAACGCGACAACATTCATTGTTTTCTACATTCAGAAAGTTCGATTTGACTTGAATTTTTCTATTTTTGCCCCGAGGCGAGAGTCGAGAGTGTCAACCGCCTCAAAAACAATTTATTCCCATCGGGGGGAATTTTTGTCTATTTTTGTGGAATTTTTGATTTTTTGTCGGGTTTTTTCGAGGTTTTCCACGCAATTTCGACCCCATAAACCAGCTATTAAGGTAAAAGGGTAAGGGGTTAAATTGCCTCCGGGAATACAAGAATCATAAATCGAGACGGTTCACTTTCAACCCTTCCTAACTTTGTAAGGTATAACCCTCTAGGTTAAACTCACGACTTTTTTACATAATGCCCCAAGTTTGTTTTATTATAGTTACGCGTTGATTTTAATGTTTTTTTTTTGGTAAACCATGAAATGAAATTTTTCCAGTTTGGTTTAAAACTGTTCTAGTGTTTTTAAAGATTTATTTTAGCATAATTTATTTATTTTTATAATTATTTATTTGGCATTTTATTTTATATATTTTTTGGCATTTTTCAATTTCATCAAAGAATTTTATAAAATCATCATTTTTCTTACAACGTATAAATTTTTTTAGTCATAATTTTCAAGAAAATTTTTTTATAAATTCGTTTTTGGTAAATTAATAAATTGTATAAATTTTTGGCACTTTTTGATTATTTTTTGTCATTTTTGGCATTTTTCCAATTTAGTCATCAAAAGTTTTTATTTCCAGAAAAATGTTGAAATTTTCAAATTATTTCCAGAAAAATGTTGGCTTGCCCGGCGGCAAATCGAAACAAAGATTTCATTCTGGAAGTCCTTCAGAACTATTATGAGCCCGGAACTTTTTCTGGAAAAGTATGATTTTTTAAATTTAAAAAAAAATAATTTAGTATTATTAATAATTAATTTTATATTTTTTTTTGAAAATTAGAATTTTATTATTTTTTTGTTTTTAGGTTCTAGAAGTAGGCTCTGGAACCGGTCTTCATGCCGTTTATTTGGCCGACTTCTTTCCCTATGCCACATTTCAGCCGTCGGAAATCAACCCGAGGTGTTTGCATTCGATTGTGGCACACATTTCTGAGTATAATGCAAGTTTTTAAAATGTTTAAAATTAAATCTTCAAAGAACCGAGTTGAATTATTAAAGGAGTAGGCTCACTGTTGATTCTTATGTTAGTTTTTTTAATTTTTCTTTTTAAATATTTTTATTAGAAAACATCAATTTTTACCACAATTAATTGTAAAAAGTTATTTATGGCATAATGTAACAAAAACCTAAATATTTTATTAAGATCCTTTGTTACTATGCTCGTATCCGTTTTTTTTAATCAAAAAAATCGTTAAATTTTTAGTAATTTTTATTTATTTTATTTCTAAACCTTTTTTCCCAATTTTTAACTAAAAATTAAATTTTAAACTTTTTTATTTTCAACTCCTAAGTGAAAATTTTAGCCCACCAACGTTCGTGTACCACTTTTCATCGACGTGAGCCAGTCGCCGGATCGTTGGGCTCTGCCCGTGGATTACGGTCCACAGAACGTGGATTTGAATTCTCTCCATCAACAATCTCCAATACAACACCAAGGATGCCATCGAGGGGCTGTTTTTTCGCTGCCCAAGGACTTTTAAAGAGGAGTGGGTTTTTAGTTTTGATGGTTTTGAAATGAAACCAAAAATTTTTAAAATATTGTTAGTCATCATTTTTTGGTTTAAAACTGTTCTACTTTAAAAATAATTCAGTTAACAGTTTAAAAACTTAAATTCAAAATATTAACTTTCTGATGATGATGATGACTATAAATTTTAAAATTATTTGATGACTATACTTTAAGAAATTCAAATTTTGAGCTTTTTCAAATCTAATTTTTTTGTCATCATTTTTAGCTATTGATACAGTTAAAAATTTTAAAACACGATTTTTAAATTCTGAACCTTTTAAGACTACAAATTTTTAAATTTCAAAATTTCTGATGACTAAAAGACATTGTATACATAAAAAAATTTTTTTTTCTTATTTTTGATGACTATAAAATTGATGAAAAAAGAATTTTTTCTGTATAAAATTTTTAGCATTAATTTTTATTTTAGAGAAAGTAAAAATTGAAAATTAAACATTGATTGTTTTAAAATAAAAATAAAATTTTTCCAGACGGTTCGCCTTCTCGTCTACACAACACTCGAAGGCGTTTCTCCGCCCGAGCAAGAGGTTCGTCGAAATGAGCGCCTAAAAAAAGAGAATCCCGAGTACGGTGTCCGAAAAATGGAAGAGCTTCGAGAGTTGGCGGACAAAAACGACCTACAACTTACGAGCTGNCTANCTGNGAATGNCATNNCCCCAGACNTTACCGTTGCGNNNACGTNGATANNNNCTCGNATNCTACGTGAACNCTATGNNCGTNAACNTCCCNACTTTCTTGNGAATGCGGTCNGANAACATNTCCCCAACNNATTCTCTCCGTGNTNNNACAGGNNCTGAANATAACCTCTGNGCCACACNAANTNGGACCNNGCCTCAACCGTNNACCTTANCNTAGGGGGAATGCNCNGNGCNCCNNNCNANNCGTCATACTANCANTATTGTTNCACTTTGAANCNACNNNGGGNCGNGCGGTTTAANGGCGNGAAGGGCGTGNGCTTGTCCAANATTGNTNNNCGATCAATTTNACANAANTCATNTGATCCGCNTGAATGTGGCAGACTNGGCGAGTTTTCNATNTTGAANTANCTAAGAATTGNCNCGTAGCNAANCGTTNAGAAGNTGNTCCNTTCCNNNGNCAGTCNCNGAGGNNGNGCATGANTNGTCGNTTATCTCTTAATACAAAGGCAACACTGCGCGCGCGCGACAGCGCGCGCGCTAAATATTCAATAAAAGTCGCTTCGCATGGCTCCGTTCGCATGGCTAACGCCATGCTTCACTTCGCCATGCTTCGCGACTTTTATTGAATATTTAGCTGCGGAAAAAGGAATAAGAGAAGGCTCAATCGCAAGCGTCAGGCTCTAACGCCAATGAAGAGCTTGCCAGTTGCGTTGCGGGAGACCGCGGCAGGGTACCTCATAGAGGAAGAGCCCACGTACACGGATTTCAAAGCGGGGGCGGCCGGGATGAAGAGATCACATCAAAAGTAATAAAAAATTTAAAAAAAAAAAAACTTGCAATTAATGGCTGCGCCGCACCTTCCCAAAGTCTTTAGGATGGTCTCCTCAGTTGTCGTAGTAGTTGCGGTGGGATATTTAGGCACTAGAGTCCCACATGTTGGCCAGAAGTCTTGGCAAAATCAAAAATTAGTGATTTTTCTTGGAAAATTTCCAAAATTTTTTTTTACTTTTCTTGGACTCAAAGCGAAAACAAATTTCTGATGCAGGCTGCAAAGTCTGGGGCGCAACCTGCCAAACTAAATTTTCTGGATTTTCCGGATGCCATAACTCGCGAACGGTTTGAGAGCGCCAAGTTTTGATTTGATATTTGGGTTTCCCGCCTCAAGGTTGGTATAGAAACTACAAAATTTTTCGATTTAGGGGCAGTTCTCTATTCCGAAATTATACCAATGAAAACAACAAATTAAAGGTATCAAAGAGATTTAACTCATGATTAAATATCCGTTTCAAAGTTTTAATGAGTTTATATAACAAGTTTCCTATTTTTTAATAAGTTTTAAATATGAAGATGAGTTGAAAGTGTCGTCGAGCTTGTCCTAAATTAATAAATTTAAGTGTATGATCAAAAATAATAATAAAAAAAAAACTTACATCTTGAATGAATTTGACTTGTGGTTTTCTCAACGCCATTCTCTCACGTTTCTCTTCCTCTGTGGAAACCCTGAGATCGATAGGTAAACGAATGATCTTCTTGGGTTCGTTAAGTCGGGCACTAACCGTTGCTCCATTCGGAGTTATTAACTTTACTTGATATTGTTCGATGTATTTTGTACGAGATGGGCGTCCAAGAGCGCATCGATAGGCATTTCGCCATGCTAAATAGAATAATTAATCTAAAATAAAAGGTTTACTTACCGCAACTTAACTGCATGGCCAATCCAATTGATGTGATGCCAACACTAAAAAAACTAAACAAATAAAAAATAAAATAAAAAAATCGGGGCACAAAGCCAATAAAAACAAGTCAAATTTTTCGTGGTAAAACCCTTCAATTTCAAAGATTAATAATTTTAGGAGCTCAAGTCCAAGTCATCCTCCATCCAACTCTCAATTAGTTTGAAGGACAAAGACACGACTCATAAAACGACTTTTTTTAATTATCGAGGCAACAATCGTCAAAAGGTGATTTTCAAGAAAATCCGTTAAAATTCAAATTTTTTAATGTAATTAAATTAAATCAATCTCAAATAAAAAAATTTATAACTTCTAAAATTAATTTAGTAAACTTACACAACACTTTTAAACAATTCTCCTTAATAAAAATTATATAAAAACACTGGTCCAGTAGATAAAAAACGGGATAAAAATAATAATGAGATTTAAATTTTGAAAGCGGGATTTGAGCACATGGATTCTTAGGACTCTATAAAAGTCAAATAGAGAAAAGGTATACTCTAGAGTTTCCAAACAACAAATAGATAAAACAAAAAAAACAACAAGTTATAATTTAATAATAAGAATGCAATCTAAATTTTTTTAGATAGCGAGCTGGCCCACATTTTTAAGAAAAACTTTATAAAAAATTAAGACATGACTACAAAAATTTTAATAGAAAGGGGGAATTTAATAGGGATGTCTACTCATTTGTGTCCATGGTTCGGCGTCGCTTGCGTTGGCTGAGGCGCCACCGGATTGGCGTTGTCGGCGGAGAGCGGACCGAGTTGTGGGTGAGGTCATGGATGAAGGGGAAGAGTCACCCGCCGAATTCCTAGTTGGTGTACTAGCCAAACGAGCCGAGGAACGGGTCGTCTCCGGCCTTTGTTTGTAGACGAGAATGTAGGCCTCTCGAGAGGTCAACGTCTCGGGCAAATCGATAGCCAAGTTGACTGATGAGTCGTTGAAATCTGCCCAACGGTTCAAACTAAAAATAAAAAATAAATTAAATTTAAATAAATGATTACCTTTTGTTCAATGCCTTTGCAGTGTAATGACCCGAACCAAGTCCTCCCATGTGGTTGGAGATGGCAATCAAATCATAAACAACGGGATCATGATTTTTATTGATTAGCTTGTCGCCGGGACGGAAGTTTCTAAAAATAAAAAATTGATAAACAAAAACAAAAACATTTAAATTACCTGACTGGAATCTCAATCTCGGTGTCGATTTTGTTCCGCGAATAATGCGTGTATTGGAACCGTTTCAAATGAACAATCAAGATCTTTGGCAACTTCCACAAGTCCAATTTCTTAAAAGCCCGTTGATGTTCCTTACAAGATGGACAATACCAGGTATCGTCCTTGTCCAATTGCTCTTGAACAGTGAATCTTTCAATGCATTCGTCGAGTCGGTAGGCCTTCTTTTGTTGAGTCAACATGTTGAGTTCACGTTCAATCAAAAGATTTATGTGGTCGGGTGGAACAAACTCGTCGTTGGAAGCCCACTTCAATTTTAGGACAAGTGGGCTCGGAAGCTTGGAAGTTTCAAAGGGCTAAAAAAACAATTAAAAAAAAAACAATTATTTTAAAAAGTTTCTGAAAATTAAATTTAAAAAACATACCTCGTCATCACCCAAAGGAAGAGAAACAAGTGTATGACCCGTAGGTTCAACCAAAATGTCTTCCAAATTGGGGAATTGTTGCTTGAGAATCTGCATTTCCCTCTCTGGAGTGATTCTCATCTCTCTTTGTTCCGCCGAACCCTTAGTCGGACTTGTTTCACCAGTTGAAGTCGACCCGCTTGAAGAATTGTGGCTGGGTCGGAAGAGATGGGACTTTACCCGAGGCAACAAATACTTGTAAACGTTGCGACGAGTCAATGGCTTATCCAATTCTACAATCAGCGGATGAGAGACATCGCTTGTGGACCCGGTGTAGATGTTTTGGATCATAACTAGAGGACCCGCACGACAGAAATATGCCAAATAAGTGGGGTAAGAAGAAGTGGAATAGGTCACACTTCGAATTGTCAAAGTGTCGGTCGGTCTCATCAATTGGTTCTGATAGAAGCCACCGCTGTTCAACAACTCCAAATGCATTCCTTCCACGGCGGCGAGCTCGGTTTCAATCTTCTTGGCAACTTCGGCCATAGTGTTCTTGTCGCTGTGGGTGACAAGAAACTGAAAATTAACGAAAATAAAACTACAAAAATATCAAATAACTTACCCTTGCCCATTTACCCTCCCTAATGACTACAACATAAGACTTTCCAATCCTCTCCTTGGCCGGGACTGGAACAGACAAGAAACAGAACGGATCGAACTTGACGCTGACTTTCTGACACACCGGACAAACAACAGTTGACTTCAACTGACCATGAAACAAATCGACGATAATGCTGTCGTTCCTTTGCTTGTAAATGTCCCAAGCCTCGGCGGCAACAACTTCATCTTTTCGGCCGTCACTCTCTTTTTCCTCAATGTAGGGCTTCTTAAAGATTCGATTTAGGTCCTCATGGAGGCCGTCGAGAAGGAAAGCCATCAACTCTTGAGCGTCTTGTTGGGAGTAGCCGTTGAAACGTGGGGCGAATTGACCAATAATACACTGAAAATATTTACATTTAAATAGAAAAATGTATTATGTCAATTTAAAAATAAAAATTTAAACTACCTTAAAATGATAAGGCTTAACAGCACTCGCCTCACCCGACCACATTTCATTAATCAAAGTAGCATAAGCAGAGACAAGTTTGCCTCCGGTTCCCAAAACATTACAGGAATTAATCTCACTTTTATATTTCCCAGAGAGAAAATAATCCGTGAGCTCGGGAGTGTTGCTCAAGCATTGGAGAGCACTGTTCATGAAACAAGTGTTGCCCAAGTTTTGAAGACCACATAGACCTGGAGTGTGTCTTTCGGCTCTCCTAAAGAAAAAAATTATAGAAAATAAAGAAAATTACATACAATATTTTTATTTAAAGAATAAATATTTTTTATTTATTTTAAAACCTACATTTGTTCAGCATAACTACTGGTGTGATAACTGCGCAACCGAGAAGTAATATCTTCGTTCTGTCTTGCCTGAGGTGGAACATAACTGTCATTGATAAAGAACGTCTCGTCCATACGAAGAATCGATGAAAGCGTACTCGAATCCGAAATATTCTCAATGTCGTCGTAGACACCCGGTTCTCTTTCGTATTGGATTCGAACAGATTTTCGATTGTTTATCGGAATTTGACATGCTTCAAAGAGTTTTTCTCGAACAGAGTCCAAACTATCTCCAAGACTGACTTTTACCACTTTAATGTCCGATGGATTTGACCTACGGGCAGTCTAAAAAAATATTTTTAAAAATTAAAGAATTAATTATACCTTTATTTTTAAAGGGTAGACTTCAATGAATGGATCGTTTTGAAGAAGAGTCTTTCCAACAACCGGCCTAGGAATAATGTCGTCTTTTCCGTTTTTAAAGAAAACCGAGATTCAATAAATTCAAAAGTAGACTTGTCAACCAAAGTGTAATTGACCATCTCAACCAGATTTTCTTTCAATTCTCCACCTAAAACAAAATATAAAAATGTATACATTACAAAATCCTACCTTCCAAAAGATCAGAATTATCGAGAGGTGGAAGCTCGTAATCTTGAATTCTTAATTTTAAAGCCACGTCTTTTTGAGTCAAAAATTCGGTCCACCATTGATGAGAGATGACGTACCTGGAATTGGAATAAATCAAATATAAGTAGAGATCAATACCATTTGGATCCGGGTTGGAGTTCCGCGTTTTTGAGGTAATCGATGAGCTTTATGGCCTCTTGAATCGATATCGTGTTCTCTTTTTCTTTGTTGGCAGGAATCGTCATGCTGACCAACAACAAAGAATTTCGACCCGCAGACTAAATCTAAAAAATCAGATCAACAAAATCCAAGACACCGACAAGAAGAACTAGAAATTCTCCTCAAAAATGAAAACAAAAAACGAAAAAAAAAAATAAATGAAAAAATTTTTTTACGAAAATTTTTTTCTAGTTTTTGTCTCAAAGCGAAAAAGTATTACTGGCAAAATGCTTCAATTTTTTAAATTTAAAATATTAATTTTAATTTTTTTTAATGTTTTTGACCATGGTCAATTGGCCATTGTTTTTTTATTTTTAGGACCTCAAAGAAGATGATGGCCAACAAACTCAAGCCTTTATCTGATCAATTTTGGCCTTCATGTTCTTCACCCAACTCAAAATCTTGAAGCACAAACTCGTCAAAATCAACAAAATTTTGGCCGGAAAAGTCGAAGAAGTCCACCGCTTTACCGTGTCAAGTTTGTCAGCAGTACGAATGTTAGCCAAGCACAAGACCAACTGGACCAAAGTTGGTTTCTTTGCGCCAACCAGCGTGAACTGCCTCCAATCCAACAAGAACTTCGTCCCGCTGGTATACTACGATGGAGAGGAGAGTTCGAAGCTCATCAAGTCAAGTTGCCGAAAGATGATCCAGTTCATGAACAAGCTTATACGGGACGGCAAGTACACCATCGACGGTCAAGAAGTTGAAGTTGTCGTGCTCGCCGTAGCCGATTTGAAGTTCCTACCGCTTTGATTGGAGCCCCACATCACTCTGAGTCACTCTTATGTTCAGTGTGCCTTGCCAAGAAGACCGACCATGACCCGAAGAGCATATGTTCCCAATGATCATAACTCATGGGTAATGTTCGGTGAACATGTGATCGAGGCTATTCACCACGTTGCCAACGTCAGGAGTCTCAAGTGTATTGGAGCGAATGAAAACGACAAGATGGGCATGGGACCACAAATAATCATTTCCCTCACCGATGGCTACGAATTAGTTATTGTTTATTTTATTTTTGTAAATATTATTTTGATGTATGTTTTTTAAATGTCATAAAGCCTAAGCCTAATATTAAAAATTATATTCAATCAAATTAGTATTACTTTTATTAAGTTCCACCGGTTAATTTATTATAGGTATACTGTAAATTATACATAGGCTCAAGGTTTTTACAATTAAGTTTGTATACTTTATTTGTGTGCCAGAAACAAATTTAAAAAAATAGAATTTGGAATTTAAAAACAAATTTAGTCGACAAGATCGGCACCGACGCCCAACGCGCCTCGAATCCACAAATAGTAGGACCAGTAGAAAATGTTGAAGATGAAGAATCCGAGTGGAAACGCCACTCGACTCCACTTGTCGACGGCCAGCCCGCGGCGCGAGTAGTCGAACCCGATTCGAATGAACTCGTTCTGTTGGAGGGGATTGCGGTCCTCGCCGACTGTTCGGTCGACGATAGGCTTTATCTGAAAAAGTTGAATTAAACTTTTTGAAAAACAATGACTATTAGTTTCTAGCTAAAGAGCATATTAATAATAATATTTTAATTTTAAAAACTTACTCCATTGTACATTATTTCTCCTAGAACCAAAACCCGGTTCATCGTCCTCTTCTGACATGAAACTGGTCTTATGCGACGCATTTTCATTGCCTAAAAGAGGATGATGATTGGGAGATCTTCCTCCAGCGTTTGGTCCAAACTTCGCCGCAAACCCACTCACCAAACGCTTCTCGTTCAACTCGAAGTCAAAGCGTTCATCCCCCGGAAATCCGGTCAAACTGCTTTTGGCTGAGCCGCGCTCCGGGAAACGCATTAGACCGAAGTTGCCGGGTCGAAGATCGTCTCCAGAAAGATCGTTTCCACCGTTGGGATTGGGTCCCACAATGTTGGAGAAGCCGGCCGGTGAACGGCTGTCTTGGCTTCGACGGTTATATCCGTTGCCGAAGCCATTGCCCATATGACTGTTGACTGAAATTAAAAATTAATTAATTTGTTCTCTAATTTAAAAAAACATACATGAATCTGGTTTTTTCCTGAATCCCCCATTCTGAAACTGGAACGGATCCTTTACCGTTGTAGCTGGTAATAATTCCTCATCGTCGTTCGGAATCCGAATATCATTATTAGGCGTTGCTGAAATTGCTTTTTCAAATTTTATAAAATTAATCAACAAAAAACCAACTTGCTCCGGCTCGTTTGCCCACTGTTCTGGCCATCTTCTCGTATTTTTCGGCTTGTCTCATGTAGGAGTTGACGAGGGCGAACTCCAACAAGTTCATGAAGATGAAGAACATGCACACCCCGAACCAAAGATCCAAGGCTTTGGCATACGATACTTGTGGCAATCCAATTCGAAGACCATTTCCCTAAAAATTTTATTTATATTATTTATGATAAAAAACATACCAGAGTTGATAACGATAAAAGTGTTGTAAATGATAATGTAACACGAGCTGGAACTGCGCGACGATCTGAAAAAATTAAATTTTGAATTTTTAAAGTTGAGTTTACCAATCCAAAATGAGACCCAAGAAATGATGACAATTAGTGCCGTTGGAGTAAAACTTTGAACGAGATGGTATCCAATTGAGCGCCGAAGATGAATTTTAACTTCCAAGCAACTGAACTTGTCTGAAAACATAAAAAGTTAGTTGATAAATTTAAGTCTAGACTTTTGTTTGCAATGTCTGCAAATATTTTGAAAATTGCGTTTTTTCTAGAAAAAACATGACTCAAAGTGTGTCAAGTTTTTCTTTTTTATTCGGAAATTTTTTCAAGCTTTTTGCTTTGATTTTTTAGTTTTTGATGGATAATGGTATATTCAGATGGGGTTTTCTCATCGATTATTTGACCAAATAAAATATTCTTTGTGGCTATCGATGCTAGAAAGTTGGGGCAACAATAAAATGGGGTGTATAAAATTTAAATTTTGGTATTTTGGTTGTTATTTGTTAAAAAGTTGAAATTTTTAATTTGTTGTGATAGGGATGCATTCAGGCCGACTTTTCTCATTGGTTTTATGTCTATTTTGAGTATTCTTGGAAACTTTGGATGCTAGAAAGTCTGGAGAATAAGAATATATTTATTCTGAGAATTTGAATTATAATTTACGGCTAATTTTTTATCAAAAAATTAAATTTTTTAAACTTCAACGTTAAACAATAATTAGATTTGTAAAATAAAATTATTAAAAATTAATTTACCAGTTTTGTAATCATCCTCCATAATGGCATATCGATATTCGCCATCACAATATTCTGGCACAAAATTTTCGATGTTAAATTCGGGAAGTCCAATTTTATTGTAATGCCTAATTGGCTTATCCGTAAACCAAGTTATGTTCACTTTTGGAGCCACATAAGCATCTTAAATCGATGATTAAATTATTACAAAGTTAGTCTTTACTTACAGCTCAAAATCCGAATTTTACAATATTGTTGATCCATAGGATAGTTGTGTAATTGAAGATTACAGGCCACGGTGAGAGTAATTCTGTAATTTAAAAGTTTTAACAATATTACAAAAACTTACCTTCCTGAATAGGCAATTGAGCCGTCTTGAGCAACAAACATTGAGAAATTTGGTACCATTATGGTATGAAATTTGGCATTTCTCGAATTTGAAAAATAAAGATCGGGCATCCTAAAATTTTAAAATTAATATTAAGCATTAAGCAAGTTTACCAAATATGTTCCCGAACCCTGGGGTCATTAACCAAAATGTAATCATCTTCTGTGTGATTTAGATTTGGATCTTTCCAGTTCATGTAGAGATAAAGATCCGTGTCGAAGGACTAAAATCAATTAATTTCAAAAATGATGACATTTTTCTTTTTTTTAATTTTTAAAAATTAAACCTACCATTTCTGTGGACTGAAATTTACCAATAGATTCAACATACATGCCAATCTTGACCCGAAGCGGTTCACCGGGTCTAGAAGGTGGTGCATGAGAGTTTCGTTGAATTTTGTTGAGTAATGCCGAGCGGCTTTCGACAAAAAATCTAAAAATAAGTTTATTAATGACTTTATATTTACTATAAGATTACCTGTCTCTACTTAATTCTATTGACCATATTATCACTAAAAACCATATTGATATTGTTCTACTCGTCCAGAAGGGCTGATCCAATTTTGGAGGCGTTCTTGAAAGCCTCATCATTCTGAAAATAAAAAATTTTTTGTCATCAAAATTAAAATTTAAAAATTTTTATAAACGAAAGATTAAAACTGAAACATCAAAATTATTTCAGAAATAAACAGGTAAAACAATTTTTAATTTGGAAAACTCTAGTTGACGTTGAGAGTTTACCTTTTATGTTAAAACATTTTCTTTGAATACTTCATGGTTAATTGGAGAAATGCCAGAAAAGAACCAAGTCTCAAAATTTGGCCTTAACGGTCCGAAGAAATTTTAAAGAGTTTCAAGCTCGATTGATTTTATGGACCAAAAATAAAGATTAAACGTTCTCATTGTAAAAAAAAACTCGAAAAAATATCGAATAAATTGTAAATATATTCGAGTAAAATTTTTAAATCAATTTTTTTGTTGACATACAATTTTGAGTCTAGTGGAAATTCAATCTTCTTTTTAAGAACAAAACAATTTATTTTTGAAAAATACCCGTTCGTTTAACGTTTATTCTTGGCATTTTTGTGAAATATTTTGTGCCCTAAAGCTATACAAATCTATTTAGGCTCAACTTTTTTCGCTTGATTTGTAAAAATTATTTCAAAAGTTTCCAATAATATCCCAGAATATCAGACATACAATTTTTAAAGTGCAAACTTGACTTTTAATAATTTTAAATGTTTCATTTACATCAATGGATATTTATAAATTCATACACTATCAATCAAAAAATTATTAAAAATTTTAAAAAAGCATGAAAGCTATATTTGAGAAAAAGGTCGGAAAATGATAATCCGACAGTCTTCAAGGAATTGCCAATATTTGGCCTTAATTATTACAAAAATTCCCGGAAAATATTATAAATAAACATTAATTTGAATGGAAGAGTTCGGCACTTTTTGAAGAAGAGTTTTTGCAACTTGAAAAATATATTCAAAGCATAAAAGAAACTAATCGACGTTCCAAAAAAGAGTGGGTTGAATTTAATAATCAAAAATTAATTTTTGACCTAAAATTCAAAAAAATGCCAATAAACGATGTTTAAAATTTAAAAAAATGAAGCCGAATAAATTAAAGTTTGACATGTTGTGAACTTAAAAAAGATGCTTGAAAAGAATTTTTAATGAATAGACATTTTATTTGAGGCTTGTTTTGGACTAGAAATTTTTTAAAATAATTAAAATTAATTGTCAACACATTCTTTGGCACAAAAATTGGTTACAATTTCTCATTTTTAAAAATACAATTTATTTTTGTCATCAAAAAATTTAAATTTAGAAAAATATTTTAAGTAAGAAGACTGTAACACCAATTCGCCAAAAAACATCTAAAACATTTCGGAATTTATGGCCGAACCCATCTCTATTCCAATCTATGTTTAGTGCCTCCGAAAAAACAGAAAGTGATAAAAAACCACTCCATAAAAGTGTATAAATTGGAAAAAAAAGTTTTAAAATATTCCAAAAATGGGGTTTGAAGATGGGGGGCTTTAAGAGTGCCGCAGGCCGATTCTTGTGCCGTTCTCGTTTTGTTTTCAGATTTCGGTTCAACGTTTCCAAGACTATTTCCCCGTTTGTCTCCTCATCATTTTTCGTTTTGTAGAGAGGAAATCCGGGCATCCGCAAGTCCTTGAAACCGAGCTCGCCTAAGGCCCCAATTTCAATTTAACAGCCATTTTTTGTTACGGGAGAATTTTTTTCGTGAAAATTTTTTTGGCGTCCAGACTCCTATTTTGCGTTTTTTTTGTGCCGAAACTATCCAAAGAACTTTTTTGGAAAGAAGCCACCTCTTTGACTAGTGCCCTAGAGGAAGAATGGACTTGTTGGCTCTATTCCAAGGTCTATTGGGATTTTCAAACTTGACTCTGTTATCAATAATTTAAAATGTATAAAGTGGATTTATGTTTTTTTATTTCTTGAAGAATTTCAAAGATAAAATAATGATAAAAATTACAAAAAAAAACAGGCCGGAAATGTATAAGTTCATTAAATTTTACATTAATAAAAAATTGGAGACGTGCCATTGGAAAAAGTACGTGCAAAAATAAATAAAATCTATAATCAATTTTAATTAATTTTTATAAATTATATATCAATTTATCATCTTTTTAGATCCCGAATTATAATTGTCATCAATACAAAAATAAACTTAAAATATCAAAAAAAAACTGATAATGATGATGATGTGATCAACAAGTCCTCTATCATTTCAAAATTATTAACCACATTTTCTAGTGTTAGTGTTCTTTCTCCAACTTCCTCATAGTTAAAAAAGGAGAATGGACTTGTGCCAGAGGCAAGAATAAACAATAGATGCAAAAAACAGTTCCAAAAATTTTTGCCGGACTTGCACTTTCAAAGTCTTTTGTTGTGAAGTCGGCGGCCACTTTTTTGGGGCCAAAACCAGCGTTCCAAACTTCCAAACGGTCTCTATTTCTTGTTCGTCCCGAGGGGAATCACCGTTTGGAGTTTCGGATCGTCTTTTGGAACGTTTTTACGGTGCCAAAACTGAAATGCCATTATTGCAAATCTGCTCATCATCTTTTATTTTCCCAAAATAACCGGATGGGGACTCCTTTTATTCCACAAAAACGCGATTTTGACTCCCGAACATGCCATAATGTGATAAGAACATAATCCAAGAAAGATATAACAAATTTTATTGTATCTTGGACATAAAACGAGGTTGAATATTTCGGGATATTATAAGATAAATATTCAAAGAAAACTCAAATTATAAGAATATAAACTATTAAAAAGGTTAAAATTTGAACCACAATTGTAACTAAAATAAATGATGATAGAAATAATACAAGTTTCCATCTTAAAATCTCAAAAGTGCTATTCTTTATCTAAAGAAGGATTTTTGTAGTTTTGAGGTTTTGGCATGCATATTTCATAACACAACCCAATAAAACTGAAATCTAGTATCCAAAATATTATAGATAATAGAGAGAAACCGCGAATCCAAAAAAAAACAAAACTTGTACACAATAAAAATTTGGCCACGCTTAAAACCAAAACAACAAATGTTTTGATAAATTCTTTTTTTTTCTCAATTATTTATGGTTTATGACAAAACCAGGAACCAGCTAACGTTTGAATAGAATTTTGAGCTTACTTTTAACCTCAAAAAAGTTGTAAAACAATAAAACTTTGTAAAAAATTTTAACGTCATTTTTACTTTTTTTTAAATAAAAAAATGACAATAATGGCCAATTTTTTGGTAAATGTCCAAGCATTTTTTGGCGGTGCAAAATATAAAATCAAGGACTTTATTCCACACACATGTAAGTATTTTTTGACAAACATTTGGACTTTTTTGGATGCCCTCAAGACCGAGATTCTTTCAGGATCATTGGGTCGGAAATTTGCCTCAATTTCCGAATATATCCACCAAATTAATACTTATGGGGTTTTATTTCTTCTCGGGTTAATTTATTAATAAATTGTTTTGGTGAGAAAAAATATATAAGTTTTTAAATCATCAAAATCAGCTTTATAAAGAAGAATAATTAAAAAAAACTTTAAAAATTTTATGGCCAATTCCAGAACCTATAAAGTCCCGAAAAAAAACTCTTACAAATTTTCTGAACCTTTAAAACTTTTTTGGCCAATTTAAGAAGACATTATTTAAAAGAAATACTGGATTCAATCCAAAGTTGCCTGCGGGTATTTGGACCTCGAGAACGAATTGGGCTGGACTATAAGTTTCTTTGTAAACGTAAAATTGAGTTTGTTAAATTTCCAAATTGGGGCCACAGAACGGAATTCTAAAATATATTTTACAATGTTTAGGAATGTTCTGAAAACTTTTTTTGAAATAGAGAAGATTAAATTTGTTAAGAACAAAAATTTTAGACTTTACGGAATGGTCAATTCAATTTAAAAAATATAAATTGACCTTGGCTTGGTCTGAAAATTTAAATTAAGTTTCACAAATTTAAAGGACAGTAATCTAAATATAATTTAAAATTTATAGTCATCAAATTTTGAAAAAATTATAAATTTCTCTTTTTGACTTAAAATAATCATCCGAAAATAATAAAAACTGTAAGTAAATTTGATATACATCCGAATGTGAACTAAAATAAATTCTACTTTGTCATGAAAAAATTCAGACAATTGACAATTCGGTGGGAATATTCGAAAAAAAAACCACGATTCGGCCACGAGTTTTTCGTTAAAAAAAAATTCCCTCAAGTGGAATGTGGAGTTAATTTTATTCAGCAACAGTTCATAAATCTCGATGAAAGAAGAGTGGCTTTTTGGCACTTTGGCATTCTTTTTTACATCATTGGCACATTCAAAATATGTGTAGGAATAATCTTTCATTAATGGCGTATCAGACCGAAAAAGTAAGAAGATGAGAATGGAACACGAAAAAAAATTGAAAAAATGTGAGCTCACTGTGCAATTGACACCGGGAAACCTTGAGATTTTTGGTCAAGGAAGCAAAACTTGGCCTCCGGCACTTTTTATGATGTTTTTGGAGCAAAGTAATTTTTGGAGATTGTTGCCGAACTTTTTAAAGAATTTTTTTTATGAGTTTTTCGGCCTTTGAAATTTTGGGAAATTAATAAAAATTTATAGTCATCAAATTTTGAAAAACTCAAAGACACATGAGCGTTTTTGGACTTTTTAAAAAACCAATTATTTTAATAATAAAATTTCGCCATTTAAAGAGATAAATAAACAAAATCGAACTCATCAAATCAGAATCTCAAAATTTTTTTGACGAAATAAACCGTTTCCAAGTATTTTTTATTTGTCGATTCAGAAACGTAAACTTCCCGAAATTCTAATCACATTTTTTTTGATAGATTATGCCCGAGGTTAAACTGTGCCCTCCTCCACAGATTTTTTTTTATTTATTGCCGTTCAAAATCGTTCCGTTTGAAGGTTTCGAGTTTTTTATAAGCAGCTCGTTTTTGGCCAAAGTTTCTTTTTATAATTTTTATTAAAGTAGTACATAAGGGCAGGGCATGAATCTTTTTATTTCAAGTTTTTTATCAATGTAAAAATGTTTAACTATCTAAAGAGGAGGTTGAAGTTGATTGAGGTGAGAAGAAATTGAAGCCTCTGGCATTTAAACCATGATCTTCTACGAAAAAAGGCCTATAAATGAGGGATCAATCCCAATTGAACTCATGGAAAATTCCCCAGTAATTTTTTTAATTCTTGAAGGATTATGCTTCCTTCGTCCTAGGTCCAATTTTCTCTTTTCTCCGATTTCTACCATCGGTGGCACTTTTGGGATTTTTTCGAAACAGCTGGACAACGTTTCTTCTTCTTTTCCATGAGTTTTTTCTCCAAAAACCCGAGGGCAATTTGGCCAGGATTTCCGGGACTCTGGAGTTTGAACCAAGATTCTTTTTCATTTTTTTTCAAAAATGCACTTCTTTATTCTCCAAAAAAGAGTTCAAGCCAATGCAGCAGTTTTTACACTCGTCGTGTCCATTTTTTACTGCAGTAACATGTCAAGAACGAAAAAAAGAAGTGTTTCTTGGCCAAATGATGGAAGAACGGAACGGCAAAAAAAAGAAGAAGTATTCCAAAGTTTCTGCACAGTGAATTTGAACTCTTATTCTTCTTCAACTTCCGATTTTTGATGACAAAGGGGTTCAAACTCGAGTCCAACTCGATCTTCTCGGTACACGATTCAAAAAAAACAAAAGTTAAGGAATACAGTGTTCAAAAATAAATAAAAGTGACTACTTTTTACAAATTATTATTAGGTGGTGGCGAAATTATCCGCCGCAACTTTGAAGTCTTGTAACTCACCGAATACCTGTTCTTTTAACTAACATCAAATTTATTTAGAATCTTCATTTAGTTCTGAACAAAATAAGATAAAAATTGGCCATATTTAGTTTGGTCTTCAAATTTTTAGACCCAAAAAGAAAAGAGACCTTAAAATCGAAAAAAAGTTTATCTCAAGGATGAATTTGAAAAATTTTTTTAAAATTAAAAATTTAATTTTAGAATAAAATTCTCTTTTGATTTTGTAGAACAGTATCTCTCTAACAACACCACAAAGTTTCATTAAGTTTTATTTAGTTTCATCCGTGTTCCTCGACTTTTTGTAAGATACCCCAAACGGCAAATTTAGGCGTGCCAAAATTGAAATTTTTAAAAATAATCATAAAATAAATTTTAAAATGTCATACGATTGAATTTTACGTAGATTAATAATATCGCAAAATTTTGTTTGTTACGGGGTGCGCAAAAATTGATTACACCGTAATAATTTATTCGGAAAATTTATAAAATTGGAATTTTAACTTCAAGGCTCCTGTAAAACCTTAATCTTCAACTTTCACTACAATATTTTTATGTCATAATTCCAAAAGTCTTTACTACTGATTAATTTAAAAAAGTTAGATAAATCTTAATTTTTAAATTTTTTAGAGGCCTATATTCAAAAATGGGATCACTTTTTTTCGATTTTTAGGTCTTTTTTCTTTTTGGGTCTAAAAAATTGAAGACCAAACTAAATATGACCAATTGTAAGCTTATTTTGTTCAAAACTAAATGAAGATTCTAAATAAATTTGATTTATGTTAAAAGAATAAGTATTCGCTGAGTTACAAGACTTCAAAGTTGCGGCGGATAATTTCGCCACCACCTATTATAAATTTTCAAAATTTAATAATTCTGAAATTAAAATATTATTTGGCATAATATCAAAATAAACAGGTAAAAAATTAATAACCACAAATTCCAATCAAGTTTTCAAATAATAAATACTTTTTTTCATAAAATATCAAGAACGATTGTAAAAATTTTACCGCAAGGTAAACAACAAATTTAATTGTAAGTTTTGAAAGCGAAAAATAAAAACGGAAATAAATTACAGAATCCAAAATCAAACAAACAAACTTTTTTCAAAAAATATTGAAAAAAATAAAACGATGATTTATAAAAATCATCGTTAGATAAGAAACACAAGTCCAAGATTTTTTATAAAGCATATGTGCCAAAAAATGCCCCAGGCTGACGGTTGATGGCATACTTCTCATAATTTATTTTTACTTGAAACTCAATTTTTATTTTTAAGATTTTGGTTCTTGATTGATCTCCATGGGCATTCATGCCCTCGGGGGTTTCAGTATTTATTTTTTTTCCAAATTTGAAACAAATTAAGAGATTTATTAGTATCGGAAATAATTAAGTTCGCAAACGGGCTTTTTTAAAATTCAAAATTGTGTAACTCACCAAAAAATTAATTTTTTCAGCTAATTCTTTTTGATAATTGCAGAACAGCTTTTCCTCTTTCTAGCCATGTCATAAAATCTTTATATTTGTCATTTTAACCATGCGCAATTTGCCATTTTCTAAGGTGCCCAAAACGCAAAAATTTTTTTGTTTTTTTTGAGCCGTCGGCAATCATGGAAAATGAAAAAATTTTGTCCAAAAAAGTTCATTACGTATAAATTCAGGATATACCTGATCGATAGACATCAAAAATAAAATTGTATGATGGTTCAAAATGAATTTATGATCTTCCAAAACAACCACTTAATTTTAACAAATTTTAAAATTCTTAAAAAAATTCGATTTTTTTCGCAAATTTACGTGGAAAAAATTTTAAAAATCGAAAATTTTAAAATTTCCTTAAATTTAAGTGTTTTATTTTTACTACCTCTGTTCCTTTAAATTAAAAATTTGGGGAAATTTATCCATAAAATATTTTTAAGGACACTATAAAATTACTTTTTCTGAAAAAACCGGACATTTTTGATAATTTTTCCATGATTGCCGAGGCTCAAAGATGGCAAAAAATTTTTTGCGTTTTGGGCACCTTAGAAAATGGCAAATTGCGCATGGTTAAAATGACAAATATAAAGATTTTATGACATGGCTAGAAAGAGGAAAAGCTGTTATACAATTAACAAAAAAAATTAGATGAAAAAATTAATTTTTTGGTGAGTTACACAATTTTGAATTTTAAAAAAGTCGTTTGCGAACTTAATTATTTCCGATACTAATAGAAAAAATTGGCCTATGAATGAAATTAAGGCCTTATTGTCAAAAAAGATTGGCATAAAAACAAAAAATACAAAGCTCAACTTTATAAAAAATGCATTTTTTTATGTTTTTGTATTTTTATCAATATAATTTTAAGTCATAAAAATAATATTTAATTACTTATAAGTAATCAAAAATTAGATAATGACAAACTAAAATTTTTGCTAAATAATTTTCACTTTTTAGGCCACATTTTAACAATTTTTGTGCTTCTCTTGGCCGAATTTGACCGAAACTGAAGTCCAAAAGTGCCGTTGGTCTTGGGAATGTTTCCATGAGAAAGGACCACCATTGAGAAAAGAAAGTGCCGACAACTTCTTTCCAAAATGCCAGTTAAGTCTTTCTCTCTCTCTTTCCTGTTTTCGGCCTAGATTTATGGCCAAAAAAGTCGAAATTTGACCAACGGTCAGGTGAATATTTTACATTTTTTCCAACAATGTTATATAATTCTTTTTTCTAAATTTATTTTTAAAAATTATATTTTAATTTTTAGCCAAATGAGAATTTCCTACAAGGAAGGACAAATGCCAAAAACGGCACAAACGACAGAACAAATGGAACATGGCTTCAGCACACCAAGAGGTCTTGAATATGTTAGAAACAAAAGCATTCAAGGTAAGTTTTTAATTAATTTTGAAAATCAAAATTATATTTTAAAATTTTAGAAACCAAAACAAGAAGATTCCGTGAGACTCGCGACCCTTGTTTCTACGTTTTTCAGCCAATGTTGGGCGAATTTCTTGGCACACTCTTTCTCGGATTTTTTATGTAATCGTTTCGAGATTAAAATTTTTTTATTTTAAAATTATATTTCAGCAGCTCAATTTCTAATTTTTACCGAAACTCACTTCACGATTGGCATTATTTGTACGGGTTTGGCGAGGTTTCTGCTCATGCACGTCTTTATGGACATTTGTGATGCCGATTTTAATCCAGGTAAGCGAAAAAATTTGAAATTAAAAATTAAAATTGAAAATTGTTTCAGCGATTACGATAAGTCGTTTTTTCTGCGACAAACAAGGATTCTTTGTGATGTTGGCAGTGATTTTTGGCCAATTTGTTGGCGCCTTTATTGGTGAGGTTTTCAATACGGTTCTTGTTGAACAGGCCGTGATGACTGAAGAAATCGGAGCTCTGATTCTGAATGAAACGTCTTCTTTGGGTCATGGAGCAATTGATAAGTTGGATGCTCAATTGACTTTTAAATCCGTGAGTTTTTTCGTTTCAAAAGTCATCAAATATTTATAATTTTTTCCATTTAATATTTTTCAATTTAAGTGTTTCCTCCTCGAGATTCTCTGCTCTCTTCTCTATGTGATATCAGTTCTTCGAACTAATCACCCTGCTTGTTTGGGTGCAGTGACCATGTTGGTCTCGACCCTCGGCTGGCAACTGGGAGTTCGACATCGTCCCGTAGCCAATGTGGCACTTCATTTGGCCCATTCCGTTCTTGCCGCCTTGAGTGATAACGAGGCGTCTTGGTGGAGTCTGAGGATTGCACTTGTTGCTGGAATTGTTGCCCCTGTTCTGGCGGCCATTTGTTATTGGTGAGTTGAATAATTCGTCGATAATGATTGTTTTAAATTTCTTATTTTAGAAAATTTAAAAGGTCATTTTAATCATCAAAAATATTTCAGTCTTCTAAACTAAAAATTTAAATTTTAGGCTCCTAAACACTGCTTCCGAACTCAACAAAAACGAAGAATCTTCAAGTGAATGACAAATAATTTATTTATAAATAAAATATTAAAAAACTAAACATGTTGATTGTACTTTTAATTCAAATATGAAAACAAAAGTCGTTTAATTGACACAATCCCTAACTTCGTCCGAGTGTTTCTCATCCAACGTGATGTTGCCAAAGTCAAAAACTCGTTCCGCAACCGAGCCTTCGGTCACAAAATCTCCAGGAATTTGAAGACTGAATTTGCGGACACAAGACTGTTCCTCGTCTCGACATTTGTGATAAATATTCACTTTGGCTTCAATGTTGCTGATTTCACTGGACGATCCCCTTAAAATGAAGTGTCCTTGTTTGTCCGTGAACTTGGAGTCCATCAAGTCGTCCGGAGAAGCCGAGTCTTCTTCGTAGAGTTTTACTCGCTGAAAATAAACTGGTTATTGGGCATAGTAATTTTTGACGTAAAATATCTTGACAATAAGAAATATTTTAAAGTAAAAAAAACTAAATTCAAAAAATTTAATTTAAAAATTACCACTCGGTAAGCCGGCTTGTCTTCACAGAGTAGAGTCCCTTCAACTGCCACACTTTGCTCTCGACCAAACAGAGCATTGGCCGTGTTTAGGGATAAAACAAGAAAAGAAACGGCAAATATTTGGCCATACATTCTGAAAATTAAAAAATTAATATAATTCTCATCAAAAAATTATAAAAAAAAATAAAGCCAAACTCTCTAGTTAAGACTGCAAAAGTTGAAGGTCGGCTCACCAAACTTGTTGACTCTCCAACTCATCTAATATTATTACATCTACTTTTATCCGTTTTAAGCGGATAAAATAGCTGACTTTTCGATGCGAGATGTGTGTGCATTCTAAATTTCCCTCCGAATAGCATCAAATGCAGTGTAAGCCATTTATTATGATTCATGTTCATGTTCGGTTGGAATCCCGAAAATTATTATGTTGATTTACACTGGTTGAATATATTACATAAAAATGTATTTAAAAGTAAAAAATCCAAAAATTAAAACAAAAAATGACAAATATGACATTTTAAAGTTCTTATTTATTTGTTTACTTTTTATTGAGTACTTTAATAATGAATCACATATCAAAATTGTGATTTTTCATCATCTAAATTTGGTTGTAAAATCAAAATGTAAACGTTTAACGAAGAACGGGTTGGAAGTAAGCGGGGGCTTGAATTATGAACTTGACAATAATGATCGATGAATAATCGGAACTTTAATAAAAAAATCTAAATTATCAGTATAAAACCTCAAGTGATAAATAGAATTTGGTTAAAAAATTGTGATTACAATTGCTGGCAATGTAAGTTTAATTTTTAATTTTATTAAATAATCTTTTTATAATTTATTATTGTCATCATTTTATTGTCATCAATTTTAGAAAATGTCTATGCACATACTTCTTATCGGCCTTTGTGCCCTAACTGCGGTTCAAGCTCTGTCTTTGCGCGCCAATCAATCGACGGCGGCTAAGGGAGTTCTGATGTGCGATGGGAAACCGGCCACAAATGTCAAGGTCCGAATCTACGATGTGGACACTCTGACTCGTGATGACAAGATTGCTGAGACTTTCACCGACTCCGAAGGCCGTTTCCAATTGGAGGGAACGGAGAAAAAGACCGGGCCTTTCAGTATTAAACCCAAGTTGAACATGTGAGTTAATTTTATTGTCATGTCATCATTTTGTTTAAAATTTTTTAAACTTATGTCATCATTTTTAAAAATGTTTAAAACTCATATGTAATCATTTTAAACAATCTTTTAAAACTCATATTTCATCATTTAAAATTTTTTTTAAACTCATAATGTCATCGTTTTTTAAATTTACTTCCTTTAGCTACCACAAATGTCAAAACCCGTCAGCGTTGTGTTTTCGAAAACTCGCCATCTGGATCCCCAAAAACTATATCAACGATGGAAATGTGGCCGCCAAAACCTACGATGCCGGTGTCATCAATCTTAGCGGCCAAACCGTGGGCGAAGTCTCCGACTGTATTAATTAAAACTTTTTTAAATATTTATGATCGGTTCAAGATGTAATAAACTTTTTAAAAATAATATTTAAATATTTTTTAAGGAAAAAAATGACAATTGAAAAAATAAATCCAATATTTTGTTCAGCAACTTTTATTTTAATTTGTTGACATTAAAATCATCATTTGTGTTTTTATAAATTTCAATTTTTTCAAAATTGCTCATTCGGAATGATCATGGATCAAAAAAAGTCAGGGAATTGTTCAAATCGGAATCATTGTTCATGGATTTTTGTATTCCTGGAACCTTCTCTTCATATATCCTTAAATTTCCTCACCTTTGGAAACGATCGAATCCAACAAAATTATAAATATAAAAGTCGAAAAGTTGAATTCGTGAAATTCAAAACATTTTTTCGAAATTTTCGGCTTCAAGAAGAGCACGGTGATGAGGCGGACGCGAGAAATCGTGATTTTGTTCAATAATGATTAGTCAGAAGTATTATTTTACGAAGAAATATTTTCATTTTTGATTATTACAAAACGTTGATGACTTGACTTGCTTCCCACCTTTTGCTCTGTTAAAATGTAAAATTTCGGAGGTTTTAGAGAATGCTTTTAATTTTCATTTCATTTGTTTACGAAGTTAAAATTTAATTTACTGGGGATTCAGAATTGAGAGTTTTTCGTAAAATTTCGATCTATTTTTTTATAATTATTTTTAAATTTGTTTTATTTTTTGTCATCAAAAACTTTAATTTTCTTGTTTTCAGACTTGCAAAAACCATGAACAAACCCGTGATTCTCATTTTGACGACAGCCGCTTTGGCCGCGGCCCTTTCCATTAGTGGCCGACTTCAGAGCGCCGGCGTGAAGGGGGGTTTTGTTGTGCGACAACAAACCCGCTGTTGGAGTCAAAGTCAAACTCTACGACGTCGACACTTTGGATCCCGATGATTTGATGGCCGAAGGCGTTACGGACTCCAATGGTGAATACGAGTTGCGTGGAAATGAGACCGAGAACACCAGCATTGATCCCAAACTCAATGTGTAAGTCTTGGTATAATTAAAGTACAATAAATTACGATTGAAACAAGAGCTTTAGCTTAAAGTTAAAGTTCATATAACTTTAAAACTGACTTAAATGCTGTTTTATTAATTGTCAAAAAGGTTTTAAATAAAAAAGTGCTTGATAAACAACACATAATTTAATTTTTCAGCTACCATAGATGTCGCGACGCCAACTCAACTTGTCCTCAAAAGTTCTCCATCATTCTGCCCAAGAATTACGTCAGCGACGGCGCCGAACCCAAACAAGTTTTCGACGCTGGAATCATCAATTTGAACGGCAAATTTAGTGGCGAAGGATTTGATTGCATCAACTAAACACTTGAGTAATCAACTTATTTCACACGTTAACTTGATTTCAATTTTTATTAATAATAAAGTTCTTTTATGTACAAAATTTATTCATTTTAATTGAATAAAAAAATTTAAATGTTACTAGGATTAAAAAATTGGACTTTTTGAATTTTGCAAAGTTAGTTTAGAAGGCAACATGTTTAACAATCAAAAATAAATTAAATTTGTTTTAGGAAAGAGTAAAAGATTAAGAAAGTACCGTATTTTTTCAGAGGTGAGACGTAAATTTAAAAAATTTAGAAAATAGTTTCAAAAATGCAAAAATGAAAGCTCTTAAACCAAAAAAAATGAGGACTTAATTTTTGGGCCAGATAATCCGGTTTCATTAGACAAAAAGCATAAGTGGTTTTGGCTTTTTTATTGGCTGATCCGTTTGTAGCATTTGTAAAAGATCCAAACAAAGTCGAAATTTTACAGTATCCACACTTGTTACACGAAACTTTTTAATCATTCGAATAAGCTAAAAATGATAAAAAAATATTAATTATTTTTGCAATAAAAAAGATTATTTTAAATAAAAACATAAATAAACCTACAAAATCGCTTTTACATTCCTTGAAGAGTTTATTGAAACCCGGAATTCGATTTCTCAAAGTTTCAATTCGTTCCTTTTGTTTGGCACTGAGGTTTGAACTAGTTAAACCAGTTTTTGGCCTAGTTTGTTGAACAATATCATCTACTTGACTCATTGAACTTGAAGATGGCATCATTGTTGTCGTTCTTCTCATTCGATGACTTCCATCTATTCTCAATGGCAGTTGTACAATTAAAAATACGATTGCCAGAATTAAAATATGAGTTAGTGCCATCTGAAAAAAGTATTTTTAAGAAAATGATAAAAATGATGATAAAAAATATAATTTTATATCAAAGTTAATCTTAAAGTTATTAATCGTAAATCCAGCAAAAATGTTATCAGGTTATTCAAAAAAGCTAAAGATTAATCTCTGTAAAACCGAAATGTTTCCAAATTTTCTTGCAATCCAAAAACAAAGAATTGCCAAGGTAAATTTTAACTCGAATAAGACCAATTTCCAAAAAAGTGTAGTGCAAACGGATTTGGATCTTCTTAATCTCGTTGAAATTATTAATTTGAGAGAATTAAGAATATTTTTGAAACAAAAATTGCAAAATTGCCAAATCTTTGGGGCTCCAAACATTAAGACGAATATTTGAGAAAATGATGAAAGTTTTGAAAACTTTTGGAATAAAAGTCGAGCCTCAAAACGTAAAAAAGAAACGCGCAACTCGTGAGAAATTTTGGCAAAAAACCTCTTGCTTGTCAAAGGGCAAGAATCCGGGAAAAAAGTTGAAAGTGCCAAACTCTTTGTGGAATTTGTCCCAAAAATAGGCCAAGAGAATTGCGTCTCAAACCAGAAAAATCATGAGAAACTCAGGTAGTTTTCCACAAAACAATTGTGTTCCAGAATAAAACGGCTTAATAAATTTGGAAAAAATGTTGAAAAACTTGAGGATTTTGGCCACAAAACTTGTGATGAACTTTTAGAAAAAAAAACAGAGAAATTAGTCTCATAAGATCGAGTTTTTATCAACTTTGATAAGCAAATAAAAGTGCCGAGAAATGCGTCAACTCTGGCAAAAAAATAGGGACAAATTGGGTTTTAAATGGCAATGAAATTGGATTAAAAGAAACATAACATTTTCAATGTTTTTGTAATCAGATTGGTTCAATTTTTTTGAATTTTTGACTTTTAAAATTGTATTGTTTGTTATTTGGAAGTATTAGCATTATAAAAAAGTCAAAGTTAAAAATCAAATGCAGAAAGAGAACAAAAAAGGTCATTTTATAAGATTAGAGTTAGAGTTACTGTAACTGTAGTAACTCCAAAAATATTTATATTTAAGTATTTTGATTGTTCAAAATAAACTATAAAAATTATAAATTGTATTTTTCAAATTGAACCTAAACGTTTTTTCATTTTAAAAATCCAAGAATAAATTTGCAGGTTCTATTTTTGACTCAAAATTTGGAAGCAAAACGGGCAAGTCACGAAAAAAAGTTTACTGAAATTAAACTAGTCCAAAGTTATTATATTATTTAATATTATAGAAAATATATCACCAGTATTTTGCAAAAAGAAAAAAACTTCAAAGGTCCAATTTTCCAAAATTAGAAACACAAAGTGCCAAAAATAATCTAAAATGCAGCGGGTGGTTTTGCGGGCATTTTTGGGGCATTTTGTTACAATATAGGTTTGACTTTTTACTACAAATTGAACTTTTTATTTTTTTGTGGTTTTATTGGAAAAATTTAAAAAAAAATTTTATAAAAAAATCGAGATTATGGTAAGTATTTTTAAAATAATTGAGATTTTGCAAATAAAGTTAACTTAAAAAAATAATCTCATAAACATGGCATTTCAGTAAAAGGTAAATTATCTTTATTAAAAACCAACTGAATAATTTCTATTTTAACCAAATCCGTCCAAATATTAATCCATTGAAATATTAGGCAAGATAAGAAGACTAAAGAATGCTCTTCAAAATAGAGAAAATTACTGTAATAATGTCAAACAATTTTGAATGGCGTGAGAGAAAATAAATGTTAAACTTCTTTATTGTAAAAAAAACATGTTTATGATGATTATTTTGGAAACTCTCCACAACTTTTGTAGATTTATGATGATTTATGATGATTATCCAAAAGTTTTTTAAGATTTGGGAACAGTGTGAAAGTATTATAATAATAACACGGCACGGCACGTCATTTTTAGAGGGAAAGTTAAGAAATAATTTTTATTTTAAGTTTTGCACAATCAAAAACGATAAAATAAATATTTCTAAATTAAAAGAATGTCTTACTGTATAAAATTTGCAGTTATGGAAAAAATATAAAATGCCAACAAATAAATTATTTGCAGAAATTCCATTTGGAGCAATAAAGATATTTTCTCGTAAAATTATATTTATGCCTCCAGAAATATTGTCTCAATTATAAAGAAATTTTATTTGTTGGCCTCCAAGTGACGGTCGAGGATTAACAAGTTCCGGATTAATTGCTGAAATTTGGAGAAGCATTCCATTTACTAATTTGGAAGATTCTGCATAAAAAATTATTTTCTCTGAACTTTTTAATTTTTATCCAATTTTGGAATATTTATTTTTGTAAAAATGGGATTTTAAAAAATGTATCGAATATTTTTATTGTTTAAATAAGAGGCAAGATTTTTTACAAAAAAGGCATTTATCAAAGCAAAGAATTAAAATCTAAAAATAAAAAACCATAAATCATCATAATTTAAAAATAAAAGTTCCAAAAAGTTTTAAAAAATGGATTAAAGAAGTGTGTGAGGTCTCTTTTCGAGATAAGTCCTCAATTGAGGCAGAAAGAAGATCCGCTTGACGAACCCAACCAAGTCCAGGTGTTTGTCGAAGAGTTGCGGAGCCAATTGATGCAAAGTGTGGAAGTAGTCGGCGATGAGGAAGTCGGCGACGGTGGGGCTTTTGCCCACCAAGAAGCCCGTCCCGTTCAAATGCAGGATCTTGGAGTAGATGGCAAAGTAGTGGCCACAAACTGGCAAGGCGGTCGAACGAAACAAGTCGTTCTGATAAAGAAATAATCATTATTTGGCAATTAAGTGGGTGGTGGACAAATGATTATTAAATGACTTGATAATTTGGTTGATGACTTTTTGGTAAATCTTGTTTAATAATAAAGAAATTAAAAATTAAAAACAATTAAACGATGATCTTCTTAAGGGTAGATTCGTCCTTCCGGTTATTGTTCTGTTAATTTACGGAAATGATTACATTGTAGTTGGGAAATATATTATTTAAACGGTCATTATTCAGTAATCATTGTCAATTATTTAACTCAGTTTTTCAATAAAAAAAGATGACTAAAAATTAAATTTATGAAAATGATGACTATAATTATTTTAAACAATAAGAGTTCATTTTTAAACCTACCGCATTTCCGTCTTTGAATCCAGCGGCAGTCAACAAGTACTTGAGCATTTCGTTATACTCAGATTTATGCAACTCAATCAATTCATCCACTTTTGCCTTCTCCCAAGCACTTTTGCCAGCCAGTCCATGGGCTTTGGCCAAGAAACGAAGAATTGTTGTGCTCTCACATAAGGGCTTTCCGTCCACTTCCAAAACTGGCACTTTCCCGTAAGGAGTTGCTGAAATTAACTTTTTTAATTGGAAATTGGAAACAATATTTATCTTTATTTGTAAGGGATTCATCTAAACTCACAATCCTTGTATTTGTTTTGCCATTCTTCAAAAGGGATTCGGCAATCTTCAAAAGGCACACCTGCGTAATGAAGAGTCAGACGTGAGCCTTCGGCCAAATTTCTTACAGGGAAATACCAAAGTTTATAATGAACCATCTGAAGCAATTATTTAAATTTAAAAATAATAAATTTAATTTAAAAAATAAAATTTGATATAACGGACACTTTTCTCGCCCATAAAATAATGCATAACAATAAAGTAAAAAACCACAACAACAAAATAAGCAAAATCGTCGAGTACTTTTTTGTAAAATTTCGAATTGCGCGGGTCGAAGAGCACCCGCCTTTTACCTTTCCCTCCAAAAAAACTTTAGAATATCGGGTTATAGCCTCATTTTGGCTACTTAAAACAATTTAAAACTTAAAAACCCCTTTTTTTGTTTCTGCGCGACCTCGAAGTCTCGATTCTGCACCGTATTAGAAACGAGATTCAGAGTTAGCGTCGACCGGTCTCTGATGAGGTCTTCGGGTTAAGTCTCGTCTCCAAAAAAAAACTTATTTCGATTCAAAATATTGTAGAGTTTGTAGGTTAAATTGAGGTAAAGTTTATTTAACTGAATTTTCAAACTCCNTCNCGTACTNCTGCTTTCACAATTAGANGTGAGAAGANTACTACCAATATCTGCCACTCGTTAGCGGCCTNTTNNNGTCAAGCTTANCAGGATNCCACAATATGATGNTACTCNCGGTCANTGCGCGGTGCTCNCNANTGGNGNCNNCCGCCGNCGAAANNNCCCCCGTCCACCNCCGCGATCTATTAGACTTTTTTGTNGGTGANGACTNNTNACACANTNCNCTGGTTGTNTGTCTTGCTCCNNATTNTGGTGCGCAATTNAGCCTANNAACTGCNGGGNACTAGTNACGTNNCGGNACTTNANGTNGAGAACGCGTNCTGNACANACCCNACTCGCGNCANGCAAGAAGTTNCAACGTATNGGNNCGAGACAGNNTGGTNCACNAANGGCTGTNNNCTGGTNGNNTGCAAANNGTGNTGCCTTGAGNGCTATNNNGNNGTAANTGANGTNACNCTNGTTCTTACAAAGCCACTNNNGTAACCAGNCNTTTTGGTTCTTTTTTTGGGGTTCAACGTGTTTTTGGATGAGTCGTTTAAGCTGTTTTTGGATGCGTTTTCATTTTTTTTCTGGATGCTTGGAGGAATTTTAACCTAATTTTTAATTTGAACTTTTTGTTTTTGTTAAATATTTTGCTTCTTGAAATTTGCTTACGTGAACTAAAAAATTGATAAATTACCGTGCTCAACTTTGATTTTTAAATTTTTTACCTTATTGATTTAGCGTTATTAAAAAATTAATTTAAAATTACAAAATCCATTTTTAATCCAAAAAATTCCAGACATAAACCTCAAAGAGAAGAAGAGTCGAGAATCAACCAAATAACCCCATTTAATTCGCCTCTTCTCCAGCACCAATGAAGCCTTGGAGCACCGTGCTCGCGTTGGTGGGCGTGCTCACGCCCCTTCTGCTCGGGGCCATGCACGTCGACCCGGAACGCATTGCGGCCAGATTAAGAATCGACGCCGAAATCGAGCAGGACCACTTGGCGAGGGTTGGACGCAATCGGAGACAGTTGAATCAGCCCAAAGAGGTTACAATTCAGGTGAGATTAAAGTTCAAAATGAATTTTAAGTCATTATTTTATTTGTCATCATTTTTAAATTTAATTATTTTAAATTTTTAATTCGGAACATTTGTTTCTCATTGAGTTCTCACGAGACTAGACACTTTCACGCTTAATCTGAATTAATTTCCAGAACAAAACTAAATCTGTGATAAGCCAACCACTTTTTCGATGTTCTTTGTCGAGTTTTTAATTCGATTAAGTCAACATTTCTGAACTTGTTGGAGATGTTCCAAATTTAATTTGAATGAAAAATGATGACTTTTTAACAAAAATGATGACTAAAAATTGAAAAAATGATGACTTTATTTTTCAAAAAAATTTTTAAATTACTAAATTTAAAATAAATCTTCCAGGTAACGGCCCCACTCTTCTCCAGTCGCCTCTTTGAGTTCGGCGAAAGTGCGGGCGACGAAGAGCTGCCCCAAAACTTGGACGTGGCCAAGAAGGTCCAACTCAAAGTCCCGATGCAATTCTACGGTCAGGCCTACAAAGAGGTCTACGTGCTCAGCAACGGAGCGGTGGTCTTCGATCGGACGCTTCGAACCCACCGCACCAACGTGATCCCCGGCGAGCACAAGATTCTGGCGCCGTTCTGGAATCGGAACGACCTGAGAAACGGCGGGCATGTCTGGTTCCGGGAGGCGTTCTCGGGCCGCGCCTTGGAGCGGGACAGAGCGAGATCCGCTATCAGTACGATGTGAATGTGAAGGTGGTGTCGGCGTTGATTATCACGTGGGAGAAGATGCAACCGTTGGGTGTTACACCGCTTCCCGATGAGGTATGTTATATGTGAATGCTTGAATTTTAATGTCATCAAATTTTAAAATCAATTTTTTTAAACTTTTGTGATGAAATTTTTAAATGTGTTTGTTTATCATTTTAGAACACAAACACATTCCAAGTGGCCATCTTCACGACGGCCAACAACGAGTCATTCGCCAACTTGATCTACAACAACATCGGATGGACGCAGGGTGCTGAAGTGAGTTAAGAAACATTGAAAATAAATAATAATTATAAAGTTTATCAATATATCTTATCAACCCGAAACCAATTTCCAGGCTGGCTTCAATGGCGCCGAAGGCACTCAACACTATGCACTTCCGACCTCCGGAACCGGGGACATCATGTACTTGGAGGAGTTCGGGAACACGGGAATCCCGGGCGAGTGGATGTTCCAGCTGACGCCCAAGGGCATACAGAGGTGCAAGGTGGGAACCAAAGGAGACACTTGTGATGAGAGTAGGTTTAATTCTTATTTATTTTCGAAAATAATGGAAAAATATGAAAAAAGTTGTTTTCGACAATCCTAATATATTATTTTTTAGCTTGTGGCGAAGGCGAATGGGGTGCCGACTGTGGAAGTTGTTGTCATTGCGCGAACGGAGCCAACTGCAACCCCACAACTGGTGAATGTCCCAACAAGAAATGTTCCGAGTGTTGGACCGGACCTTTCTGTACACAGAGTAAGCTATAATATTTTATTTTATAAGTTTATTGTTCTTTTATTTTTATTTCATAAATACAAAATTTACAATTTTATTTAGAATCCTCTCAATGCCAAGAGGAGAAGGCCAAAAAATGTGCTGCCAACGCCATTCTAATGACCAATTACGATCGTTGCGGAGAGCCCACTCAGGAGTGTCAATGTTTGGAGGGATTCCAAGGCGATGGAAATGTCAAGTGTGAAGGTTTGTTTTTTTGAGCTTTTAAGTCATCATTTTTAATTTAACAATTTACACATTTTTAATTTTTTAAGTCACAATTTTTAAAACATCTTTAAATTTATAAAATTGTGTCATCAATTTTTGACATTTCTTTTAAGTCATCATTTTAGAAGTTTATAAGTCAGCAGACCTTGTGATCATTTTCAGATTAATTGTAATCAATAATAAGCTTCCTAAAACCAATTTCAGACGTGGACGAGTGTGCCAAGCAGGACCGCTGCCATCGGACGGCCGTCTGCACCAACACGCCGGGACACTTCTTCTGCGAATGTCCCCCTGGATTCAACGGAGACGGGATGGAGGAATGCGTCAAGTCCTTCCTCTACCCAATGGAAGGGGAACAGTTGCCGAGGTCGAAGAACTCCAAGATCACGTGGCACTTGCAGCGCCCGATGTTGATTTTCGGCGAGCAGAGGGATAAACTTTTTGTAAGTTTTCTATTTAATTTTTCTATTTAATTCATTTTTATTAAAAAATAATATAATATATTTATTTTCCTTTTCCAGGTCTCTTCGAATGGCATCATCTACTTCAACGAACAAGCCAACATCAACCCCGACAGTCAGTTGGACGACTTGGACGCCCTCGGAATCGCTCCATACTTTTCGGGAGTGGACTTGTCCAAACACGGTCAAGTCACGGTCGCCGAACACGCCGAATCCGAGTTGTTGAGACGTTTCGCCAGAACAGTGAATGAGCAACTGGAAGGGGAGAGAAGTTCGATGCCGAGTCCTTGGTTATTGTCACTTATGTCAATTTGACGGCTTCGGATGAAGTGGTGAGTGTTTAACTTTGAAAAATGATGACAAATAAGCTTATGAATAAAAAATTTAATTTTATGGAATTATTTTTTATAATTTTTAATCAATTGTTACTCTATTTTTAACGATAATTTTTGATGAAACATAATGCCAAAAAGAAAATTATCTTTAAAAAGTTTAATTTATACCATTTATCCATTTATTAAAATTTTAAAATTTTTTCCAGCACCGTAACACCTATCAAGTGGTCTTGGCTCAAGGCCGCAACAAGCGCCAAGAGCCACGCACCTTCGTCTTGCTCATGTACAAGGACTTGGAGTGGAGCAGTGGAGCGGAGTCGGGCATTCTCACCTCCGACAAGACCTTCTCCATCCAGTTGCCGGGCTCCGGCACTCAGGGAATCGAGCAGCTCAGCCAACTCTCCAACGTGCATCAGCCCGGCGCTTGGGTCTACCGAGTGGATCGAAGCGTTGTCCGACAATGTCTGAAAGAGGGCTTCCAGCCACCCTACTGTGACCAACGACTAGTGAATGCGCCTTCTTCTTCATCCTCATCTTCGGCGGGGTCGTCTTCTTCGAAAGCCACCGAGCCAACCACCCGAACCACGACTTCGGCCTTCATTCAAGCCACCGAGCAGACGCAACCCGCTCATAAATCCACAAAACCCAACAAATCCAAGGGGACGAGTCCGAGTGAGCCTCGTTCGCCTTCGACGAGGACACGGACGAGTTGTTGACAACAATTGTTGAAGAAGTCCCGGTTCAAGTGGACTCCACGAGAAGAGGTTCGACAACGACGAGTTTCGAGACCAACAAGCCCTCCACGGAGTCGAGTCAACCTGGTTTCGGACCAACCGACGGTCGGAAGAGGCCCACCATTTCGTCTAGCACCAAGTCCACCACCATCAAGAACATCGATCTTAGCACGGAGTTCACGGAAGAGCCCCGAACCCAGTCGACAATCGAAGCCACCGTGGACGAGTTGTTGAGGTCGACGGTGAATGGCGCCTTCAACAGCAAAGAGCTGAGTGAAATGCCGCCGGACGCTTTCGAAACCGCCACTTTCCCTTCGGTTTTCACCGTGATCCCCAAGTTGTTCCGACCCGCCGGAAGTCAAGCCGGTCCCGGAGATAATCAAGGTGGTGTGCAAGGCGAGGCAGACAAAAGTCGGTTGGAGCCGGGGTTCTTCAACCCATTGAACTCACTCCGGAGATCATTAAGCCGAGTTTCGTCCAAGGCCCTCCGATTCCGCCGAGGCCGACCTCGACTGCGTCAACGACCTCGTTCTCCTCACCTCCGTCCTCGTCCACAACTCAACAGAGACCGGACTTCTTCCCGGTTCAGAATGTGGATCAAGACGAGTTCGAGCAACGAGCTCTGGGACAAGGACAAGACCAAGGCGGCCAACAGGTGCGTCAACAAGTGGTCGAGGTCCCGTTGTTGCCGGACAGTTTCCCACAGCCACCGCTGCAGAGTCAGCCCCGAACTCCGCCCGTCGGTCGGCCCACCGACGCCCAACCCGCTCAGTCAATTCAGCCGAGTCAGACGAGACTCACCTCCACTTCGACAACCGCGAGTTCGACTGGAAACGCGCCCACTGCCACACAGAAAGTGGAGCCGACTTCAGCTGAGACTCAGGAGCCCTCCACGACCCCACGAAGCATTATTCAACCGTCCACGAATCCGGCAGTCAAGTCTACCCAAGCGACAGTAAGTTCTTTTACTTTTAAGAATTAAAAATGACAAAAAGTGTTATTTTAAAGATAAGAATCAATCCGACTAATTATGACAAAACAAATTTTTCAGAGGCCCAAGATCCCCACGAACCTTGTAACGGCACCCAACCAACCCTCGGACACTGTGGACGAGGACTCCGGAGCCACGCCATTCGATCAGTCCCGAATCAGCGAAGTGGCCACCCAACGATTGGCCATTGTCATTCCGGTGACAATTGTTTCGGTTTGGCTCATTGCTCTCTTCGCTGTTGCCATCGTGCTTTGTTGTCGAAAGAAGTAAGTTTTAAAAAGTTTTTTTGGGTTATTATAGGAATTAAAATTAGACGTCAATATTACAGTATAATTCAGGGTACTGTATAATTTTTATAAAGTTAAGATTTTGTGGGTTACTGTAGGATTTTAAGAAAATTGCATGTTTTTAAAAACGGATTACCGTAATCATCAGTTTATGTACCATTTTTATTTTATAAAAAATTTAATAACTGTGAGGTTTTTTAAAGGATTATTGTAAGGGTCAAAAATAAATTTTATTTCAAAATGTGCTACAGTAATCCCTGCATACTGTATCCATTTTATTAATTTTATTTTTCTTAACAATTTGATGACTTTCAGGAGAACAAACCACGCCCTCCGAGCCATGTACGGCCCCGCCTACCAGATCAGACCCATGGCCGCGTCCTTCTCAATGCGTGGCGACCCCAACCCCATCATCGGGAAACACTACGAAGGCATCTACGACGAGCACTTGGACAAGAACCGTCTTCCGGCCGACTTCGGCCCACATTATAATGCGGTACGTCATCAAGCGGCGGCAGCACAACAGCACACGGGCCATCATGGCCAGACGCACGGCAACTCTTCACGATCCACGCTCCCACGTGGTGGTGCTTGAAGAGTTTGGCACTTGTCACTTCACATTTTTTTCACTGTTTGCAAACTTGTTTTTGGCACAATGTAATTTTTGGCACTTTTTATTTTTTAAATATTTTTTTTTGGCATTATAAAATTTATTTTCTATATTTGTACAGCTTTTATTTTTTCGATTTTTTAAAGATTATTCTGACTTTGAATTTTTTATTTTATCTTTTACTATAATTTTAATGTCACTTTTTAATTCAAAAAATTCATTTTGGAACTTTTTCAAAATTTAAAAACAAATTTAAAATTAATTTTTCAAATTTTAGGGCGGTTCGAATGTCTCTCTACGGCTCGTATTGGAATCTCTCGAATAGCGGAAGTTCGCGGAGCGGTGTCGACCCACGAATTCCGCACATGAGCTGATAACAAACAATTGTTTCGATTCTACAGTAATCTTCGTTTTTTCCAAAAATTATAAATTTTTTCTACAATTTCTTCCATTTGACACACGCTCATGAGCCAACACTTTTTTTTTGATGACTTGACATTCGGGTACTCCCATTCTCTGCCAATTGTCGACATTCTCGTTTCCAATTTGCATTAATTTTTATTTTAAAAATTATTTTTTTTAAATTTTTTAAAACTTTTTGTACAGCTCGATTTTTGGCATTTTAAAATATTCAATTTTGTCTTTGTCCAAAGCCATACTTTTTATTTTTTAAATAATAATTTTTACATTTTTTTTGATTTTTTTGTCCTTTATCATTCCTCGCCAGGGCCAAATTGATGTTTTTTATATTTTCCCTTCTCAATTGTCTCTCTCTGGGTGCTTTCATGGCCGCAAATTCTTTATTTTAATTGTATTAATTAAGAAACAACTTGAACAATAAAATATTTAAAAAAACGTTTTTTTAATATTCGAGATTCAAAAATTTTTTAACATTGAAACGGCAGTTTATTTGTTGCATAAAAATTGACAAAAATGAATAAAAATCTAGCGATTGGAAGAACAATTGTGGACCGAAAACTGAGGAAAATATTGTGGTTGGCAAGATGTGGGGATACGGTAGTTGAAGTAGGCTTACTCTTCTTCTTCGCCACCCTCTTCTTCTTCCTCCTCCTCGACTTCGCTACCTTCTTCGACTCTGTAAATTAATTAAAAATCATCAAAAATTATAATTTGATTAAATTGGAAAATAAATTTTTGAAAAAAAGCAAATTTCAAAATGTTATTAAAATTTTTTAATTTATAAGTCTAAAAAGTCAATAATCATTTATAGTCCAAAAAATCTAAAAAAAAAATGTTTTAAGACCAAAATTTACAAAAAATCACAAAAAACCTACTCCTCCTCAGCCTTGGCCTCCTCGGCGGGTGCTTCTTCGGCGGGTGCTTCTTCGGCGGCGGGCTCTTCGGCCGCGGCCGGCTCCTCGGCAGCAGCGGGCTCTTCCGCGGCGGGCTCTTCGTCCGCTGGCTCGTCGGCAGCCGGGGCCGGAGCCTTGGCCGACGAACGACGACGTGGTGCGGGTGCGGGAGCGGCGGCGGCCGGCGCCTCGTCCAGCTCGGGGAACTCGTAGACCTTAAAATATTCATTGTTTAAATTTTTTTCATTTCCGAATAGAAATACGGCATGTTTAACTGAAATTATTCTATGAGTCCCACCACGAAAATGACAAAGAATGCTTTATTATAAATAATTGAAAACAGAAAATACAAAATACAAAATTAAACACCCACCGGCTTAGGCTTAGGCTTGTACTCCAAGGTGGGGTCGAACTCCGCTTCGGGCAGTTGAAGCGGGACCGGGGCAACCGGCGGTTTGGCCAAATCACCTTCGACGGGCGCAATCTCGGTGTACTTGAAGGGCTCGAGGTTCTTGCGGAGAGTCTCCAACTCTTCGATCTCTTTGCGGCCCCACTCCGGTGGCGGACGGGCCGTGCCGCGGGCAATCGATGGCTGTTGTTTCACCGGAGGCTATAAAATTTATAAAATTTAGACTTTTTTAAACACAAATTTAATGATGAAACAAGTTTGTGGACTTTAAAACCCATAAAAACCAAAAATTTACATTCTCGAAGAGCTCTCGCTTATCAGTGTAGTTGCGTCGGTCGACGTTGCGGTCGAATTTGGAGGCGACGTTGATCTTGGGCTAAAAAGAGTTTTCCTCTATTTCAATTTATTGATTTTTTAAACATACGGGACGAGTGCCGGTCTCAATGTTCTCGGGGTCGACACCGGCGGCCAAGGCCTTGTTGCGGGCCGATTGAAGCTCACGTTCGAAGAGTTCTTTCAACTGGAAATGGAATAGATTTTAAAATTTATTATTTCAACAACCTCCGTTTTTTCCATAAAGATTCGTAAATTCTTTTATAAATTTAAAAAAATTGATGATCATTTAAATATTTTTTTAGAAATAATTTTCGAAAAATGATGACTAATAAAGTCCTAAATTATAAAAATGATCACAAAAAATGTGTTTAAACCCAAAAATGATGACTAATAAATTCCTAAATTATAAAAATGATCACTAAAAATGTGTTTAAACCCAAAAATGATGAATAATAAAGTCCTAAATTATAAAAATGATCACTAAAATGTGTTTAAACCCAAAAATGATGACTAATAAAGTCCTAAACTATAAAAATGATCACCAAAAATGTGTTTAAACCCAAAAATGATGACTAATAAATTTCTAAATTATAAAAATGATCACTAAAAATGTGTTTAAACCCAAAAATGATGAATAATAAAGTCCTAAATTATAAAAATGATCACTAAAATGTGTTTAAACCCAAAAATGATGACTAATAAAGTCCTAAACTATAAAAATGATCACCAAAAATGTGTTTAAACCCAAAAATGATGACTAATAAATTTCTAAATTATAAAAATGATCACTAAAAATGTGTTTAAACCCAAAAATGATGAATAATAAAGTCCTAAATTATAAAAATGATCACTAAAATGTGTTTAAACCCAAAATGATGACTAATAAAGTCCTAAACTATAAAAATGATCACCAAAAATGTGTTTAAACCAAAAATGATGACTAAAACCCACATCGTATTCCTGACGTTCGTTGCGTTGCGACAAGTCGTACTTCTCCGATTCCAATTTGACAATTCGAGCGTGGATCTTCTTGATTTTGTCCTTGAGGTCGTTGGGCAAGAGATTGGAAATGTCGACGGGTCGGCTCACAATCGACATGTAGTTGGCCTTAAAGTTTGATTAGCCCGGTTTATTTGCGAAAAATTAGCAAAGTCTTCTAGACCTGCCAATTGCTAGACTTTCTCCTGATTTAAAATGCCGCTATTTTTAGAAAAATTTGTATGTACAAAATACTGTAATAGAACTTGAAATAATCAATTATTTTTTGATTTTTTAATTTAATACCCGCTAAAAAAACCCGCGCGCATGCAAGTCACCGCTATTTTAATTTTAGTCATCAAAATCGTTAAAAAAATCCGCAAAGTCCCCTATAAAAATGGTGAAAAATCTTTGAAATTTGTAAAAAAATCAGCCAAAATGGCTTATCATCCGCCAAAATAGGATAAAATTCAGCTCTAAGCGGCATTAAGCTCCCTCGGCTCAATTAATCCTCGATCACCTTCAAGTCGGCCTTCTGTTCGGCGGTCAAGCCGCCCTTCTTCTCCTTGTTTTTCTCCGCCTGCTCCTCCTTGTTGGTCTTGGTGGGCAGAACGAAGTTGGGCCCGTCGACGCCTTCGGGCGCGAACCCGCCCACGAAAGAGCCCGCCATCATGATGGACTTCTTGAATTTCTCCTGCTCTCGGCGGGCACGCTCTTTCTCCATTTTTTGTTTGCGTTCTTCCTGGAAATAAAAATTATTGTAGGTATATTTGTACAGTTTTACTTCAAAAATTTGAAGAAAATTTTAATTTAAAAGTAACTTTTTAAATAATTTTTTATTATTAAATAAAATTCGAATTTTTTGAATTTGCAAAAACAAAAAAGGAACGAAAGTTCCGCGTTTAGGTTCCACCGAGATTCGAACTCGGGTCGCAGGATTCAAAGTCCTGAGTGCTAACCACTACACCATGGAACCTTGATTTTTTTCTAAAAAAGACTCATTAGCCAATCTATTTCAAGCATATAGGGCCTTTAGTTTGCGCTTTTTTGTGTCAAAACTGCATTTTTAGCCAAAAAATTGATCAAAAATCGTTAAATAATTTATTTTAAGTTGATTGATAAATCATCGGCCATGTTTCGATGATTTTATTTTAATTAAAACCCAAAACTTGTAAACCAAAAACTTATTTTTCTATTAAATTATTGATAAAACCATTTCTAAATTGGAACAAACCTCTTGCTGTTTGCGCCTCTCCTCGTCCTGCTTGCGGCGCTCGGCGAACTCGCGCTCCTCGACTTCGCGCTGTTGGCGGCGTTCGATTTGGCGTTGCTTCAACTCGATGAGCTCCTGTTCGACGCGGGCCAACTCGGCCTTGCGTCGCTCTTCGGAGTCCATGGCGCGGAGTTCGGCCTCTTCCTCTTGGCGCTTCTTGGCCGCGAGCATGGCCGCCTCGGCTTCCGTCATGTTCTCGGGGTTGGGCTCGGCGGCCGGCGGGGCGGGCGGCGGGCTCTGAAATTGAATTCATTTGTCATCATTTTTTAAAATTCATTTGTCATCATTTTTTGGTTTATTAAATTGCAAAAAATATAATTTTCTCTCTTTTATGTCAAATTCTAAATGGAAAATTAACCAAAGAAAAACCCAAAAAACCTACTTTGGCTCCTCCGCAACGCTGGTCTCGTCGGCTCCGCCTTCTTCGGCTTCGGCTCCGGCCTCTTCTCCACCATCGCCGGCTTCTTCGGCCTCTCCGCCCTCTTCCTTGGGCTCGGCTTCGGCCGCGGGCTCAGCGGCCGGTTCCTCGGCGGCGGGCGCCTCTTCGGCTGGCGCGGGCTCTTCGGCCTCGGACTCTTCGATTTCTTCTTCCTCCTCCTCTTCGCCGCTCCTGAAAATTACAATTAATTATTCGAAATTTAAATTTTGAAATGATTTTTATTTTTAAAAACAAGTTTTGGGGACAAAACGCTAAACAACTATGACATCAAAAAAAACTAGACACAAATTTATATAAAAAAACGATGACAAAACACAAAAAACATACATTTGATGACACTGTCTCTCACCTTAAGCGCCTCCTCCATCTCGGGACCCACTTTCGGGGCTTCAACTTGTTGGAGGGCAGAGCCGGTCGTCTCTGTATCCGATTCACTCGTCTCAACGCCACATTCCACGGGTTCACGTGATTGGAGCCGAACCTCCGTCTCAGAACCGAGTTGCCGTGGCAGGAGGCGAAGTGACGAACGGGATGCTCTTCGTGCCACTCCTCGAGGAACTGTGCCAACTCCGTGGAGTCCTCTTCCTGGAGTTCGAACTGATCCGGGGTCTTTCTTCGGATGAAGAAGGCTCGCATCGGCTCTTTTTGGGGCTCGAGAAGATGGCAGAGAGTGCAGCGGAAACAGAACACGGCACGGTAGATGGCCTCCAGCACTGGGATGTGGAGCCGACGACGGAACTCCTCAAGAAGTCGGCCTTCCCACTCTTCGATTCTCTGTGAATGCGGAATTGGGGAGCTTCTTCTTTGTTGTCGTTGGCTTGTTTTCGGCAACATTAACCGTTTCTTGGTCGCTCGACGCGTGTGCTTTTGGTGATGTTGGGTTCGTGTGGGATTCGGTGGCAAGATTTGGATTTGAATGGCATTCGGATCCCGTTCTGAGTCATCATTTTTGAAGGATTTCCCATCATTTTTAGAACCATCTCCATCCGATTTTCTTTTATCATCATTTTTCGCCGTCTTTGAAGCCTCGGACAGAGGTTTTTTCGGCACTCTCCTCAACATATTCCTTATCGATTGGATTTCAGATTTGGGATTGTGTTGTCTTGACTTCAACCACGGCTTCTTGGTTGATCCAACCCCATTTTTATCAACTTTTTTATCAACTTTTCGTTGGGAACTGCTTTTGAGTCCATCTTTCTTATCATTCGCTGAGTCCATTGGCCGAGAACGTTGTGAGACACTTTTCGTGTTCGTTCGTCGGTTTTTCTCACCGTTCTCGCCGCGGCTTGTGCTGGTTTCTTGGATGTCATTCGGAAATGAATCCTCAGACATTTCTCTGGATTCGGCTCCGGAAGGGCTTTTCGGACTTCGTAGAAACTACAGTGTTGGATACTGATCTCGGTGGTGGCCGGATCACGTTGAGGCCGTTTGAATTTGAAGTCAGTGGTTCGATCCGTCGGCTGGGCCAACGTCAATTTGAGTCGTTTTGGGATTGCTTTCAGGGTTTTCTCCTCTTCTTCCTTGGCTTCAGCGCTTAAATCCAGTTTTCCGACTTTTCGAATATTGGATTCGACTTCGGGTCGGTGTTCTGTTTAATCAACAGTTTGTTGGGTTTCTTTTTGTTCTTTTCTTCTTCTTTATTCTCTTCAAAATTGGGGATATTCAGCTTGTTTGGCAGGGACATTTTCTTAACTTTGGGTTCGGGGGACTTGCGGGGCGGTGACTTGCGCGCGGGGTCTTTTTTGGTTGGCGGGATCCTAATCAGGGCCTTGGTTTGAATTCTTCGGTCTTCGGCAATCTTCACTTCACTCGTTAGATTTGATGATTTTCTAGTTAGCTTCTTCTCCAAGTTTGTCGCTTTTTCAGGTTTTTCAATTTTGACGTTAACAGTCTCGGTTGGCTGAATTTTGTCCAATTTAATCATCATTTTTGCCGATTTTGGTTGAACAAAATGCAGATCAACTGTTTTGGCTTCCAAGTTCAATTTTATCACTGATTTTATTTCTTTAGGTCGTGGAACATTTTCCGTAAACACTTGAGGCTTCAAATTTGATTTTATCAAAGCTGAGACTTCTTTTGACTTGGCCATAGGCTTTGTTTCAGCTTTGAATGAAGCCGAAAGTTTTTCTGATTTAGGTTTGGCTTTGGTTTGAAGAGTCTTTTTGGCTGATAACGATTTTGATGATTTTGGCTTATCAGTAAAGGCAAAGTTGGCTGAACAAGTTTGAATTTGGTCTTTTTCTGGCACTTTTTCTTCTTTAATCACCTTCTTTTCCACCATTTTTTCTTGTTTATCAACAGTTGGCTCCTTGAAATCAGCTCTAACTTCTTCAAACAATGTTATCAACGCACTGAACAATATTTTCTCATTTGCTGGTTCCTTCGAAAACTCAAACGCCACCGGTTCAGAATCGATTTCCGGGATTGGAGCAACTTCAACAACAGTGCTTTGATCGGATTCCATTGATAAACCCGAGTCGCTGCCGGCATCCGAGTCGGCCATTTCGGCATTTATCAAGTCATCATTCCCTTGACGGGCATTGGCCAAGTTTTCAGGTGCCGGAGGCGTGGTTTCAACCATTGCGGCCTCTCTTTTAGCGGCCTGAGCCACCAATTCCTCGACATCGACAATCGGGACCCACTCGTATTTCTTGATGAATTTGGCCTCGTCCTCGGCACTCAAGCCTCTTCTCGACAACAAGTCGTCGACAACGTTGTGCGCGTTCAGAAGACGTTTGTAGAACTCCTTCTGAGCGTTCAAAGCTTCCGGCGGAGGCGGCGGCGAAGTGACTCGGACCACCGGTGCAACTGGATTGTTGAGTTTCGAGTTCTCAGTCGAAGCGCCGCCCATCTGGGTACGGTTCTCGAAGACAGTGGAACCGGCTCGTTCCCTTGAGAATTTCCGATCCATTGGCATGCCCTCAGGGCCGGCGGCATCGATGGCGGAGTTCTTCCTTTCCGCAAAAACGCCCATTGAACCATCCGACGGGTTACCGTAACCCTCCGGACCACAATTCAGGCCGTCGTCTTGAATCCGCGACTCTTTGCGTTTCCGCAAATAGCCCGAGGCCCAAGAGTCTCGAACCGACGGTACATTATAGTCTCCGCCGGGTTGTTCCGACGCTTGTCTGGCGGAAAATCGGCCACTCGACTGAGCGGAGCCCTTCTCAACACTAGTCGACGTGCTGGGCTTGGCTGAACACTCGGGCTGTTGTTGAGTGGGTGCCCCTCCGGCTGGGGCGTCCAGAACCGAGTTCAACAGCTGAACGGTCGTGGCCGAGAACCTTGGACCCGGCCTTCTTCCGAATTTATCAATCGGATACTGTTCCTGACGTTGATTGGCCTGCGGCGGCGGGACACTCGAGCCCCCGCGAGGCTGATAGGCGTTGTTGGAGGCGTACGGAGACACGTCGGCACTGTATTTGGGTCGAGACGAGTGTGAATCGAATCCAGGTGATAGAGGCGACTGATAAGGGCCCAAATTGTTCGAAGAAGAAGGAAAATTGGATGAAGAAGGGCCATAGTTTGCACTAGATTGACCATAATTCCCACTAGAAGGCCCGAAATTAGAAGAATGACCATAATTAGAGCTTTGAGCGAAATTAGACGAAGTTCCATAGGAATTCTTGCCGAATCCACCACTTGGTGTGTAACTTGAGCTCGAGGGGCCAACTGAGGATAAACGAGATGAAAATGAGGAGGGAACCGCACCCATCCGATGGTGGGATGTGGCAGGAGAAGAAGAAGCAGAATTGAACGGATAATTGGGCCACATATTTGTGATTCAATCCAATTTAACAGAGTAAAATTTCTACAATTTTTCAATAAATCAACTTTAACAAATTAAAAATTTTTGATGACAAAAACTCGGGTTAAAAACACGAATTGGCTGGGAAAAAACAAAGCCGGAAGCGGATAACAACAATAAAAACGAAAATGATGACAAATAGGTTTTTTGGAATCTAACTTACAATTGTTCTTCTTCTTGGGACATGATTGAAGCACTGTTTTACACGAGTAGCTAAAAAGAAATTTTTAATTTTAAAATTTAAATAAACTTAATCTTCCGGCTTCTAAAACTAATTTTTTAACTTAAATTTTGAAATTTTGATGACTAATAAATTTGAACTTTAATTAAGTTTTTGGCAAAAATGATGACAAAAATCAATAATTTGATAAAAATGATTACTTAAAGAAGATTACAATTTTTTAGAATTTATATAAAAACGTAATAAAGAAAGACAAAACGAATAATTTTCGACAAATTTTGAGAAGACTCAAGTGGCCAAGTGATACACTAAAAACTCTTTTGAAACCCCTCGAGCAAAACAAAAAATTTGGAAAGAAGCGGCAACTGTCGAGCCAGCTGATTAGTTGAGAAAAAATTTTGGAACGTTGAGATAGATTTTGTGAAGGATCAGAGTTTAAATGACTCAAAATTCCAAAATTAAAAAAAAAATTTAAAATAATAAAATAAAAATTGAAAACAAATTCGAGAAAGTTTTCGAAACAAGTGGGGGTCTATTTACGGGGAACGGACGAGCCAAATAGCCCTAGGGTAAAAATAATGGAACGATGGGTTTTTTTGGAAGGGGAATCGGATTGGAAAGCAATAAAAACAACAAAAATTGTTGGGGAACGGATCCCGGCTCACGGGGGTGGATTATATTTGGAGGGATCCGGATCAAGGGATCAACCTCTGGGTTCTGGACCTTGGACGTGAGTGTCGGTAGAATCAAGAGAACTGATAAGAGATAAATTGTTGAGAAGGTGATGCTTGAACATAAAATTAAAGACTAGGGGTTGAGAAAATAAAATTATTTGACAAGATGACTTCTCAAAAATAAGATAAAGACAGGATAAAGGCGGATAAAGTTTGGACAAATTTGAACAGAACAACAAAATAACTAAAGGTGATAAAAACAGATGACATATAAAAGTAAAATTCAGAATTAAAACGCTTAGGACTTGAAAAATAAAGAACAGAACGTTTCACATCTTCTAGGATAATCAGTTAATCAGCTCTTGTCCATGAGACGCCTCTTGAGTTTGATACTTCCGGATAGAAACAGAAATGTTAGCCTCAGGCTTGTCAAAATCCAAGAAAAACAAAATGAAGACAATATTGTGGATTAAAAGTGCGGTTTCATGGATAAAAAGAAGAAGTTTGAAATTTCACGGATTTGAATTGAAAAAAAAGAGATAAAAGAAAAAAGTGATAAGAAAGGTGAAAATAAGTTGAGTGTTTTCTCCTCCTTCCTGAACTCATTTTTCTTATCATCTTTAATCCACTTTAATCTCTGGATTATCTCTTTTGTAAAACTTCAAATCAACTTAATCCATAATGTTTGATTAACGTGCTGACGTTCCAACAAATTGAACATCAGACATAAAGAAAAGAAGCTTAAACACCTGATTTTAATGATAATGAGATAAAGAGGGGATTTGGATTTGAGTACTCTTGCGCCCAAAACTTTATCACTCTAAACAAATTGTTTTGAAGTCACATTGATAATATTTTTGGCCACAGTAGAGAAAGAATGACAAGATTATGGTTTAAAGCATTGAAACATTGATCATGGATAATAATATTTGACTTTTAAATCTTATCCTGGAACATTGGAAAAAAGAATGATGACTTTTGTTTTATCACACCAAAGATAATAAAAATTTCAATAAAAAATATATCAGGATAAATAAAAAATTGATAAAATATTGAGTACGGTAGAATAATGCGTAAGGAAATTTAAATAATTCAGTAATCGGTTTGATGAATGAAAATGAAAAAAGAAAGCCAAATTGTAATAAAGAAGTTATGAAAAAAAATATTTTGTAAAAATTTAGTTCAACCAAAATGGCATTTTTGCCAAAAAATTACTTTAATTAAAATATCCCTATTATATAAAACTTAAAAAGCCGGAAGAATAAAATCCAATTTAAAAATAAAAATAAAAAATAAAAACCCACCTTATCAGTAAAAATTGGAAAGTCGGCACGTCGTCGCACGGCACTTGACACTGAAATTAGAATTAAATTAGAGTAGTGTCTCTAAAAGTGAAAATTCTTTTAATAGCACTTTTCAAACCCTCTAAAAATCCTCAAAAATCAGTAAAAAAGTTCAGTCGAAGGAAGGATCTTTAGAGTGGGAGGGAACGTGAACACGGAAAAAAGTTGGAATTCGGGTTTGGCCTCATCCGGCATCATGGCATGAAGTTTTCGAAGATCATCGCCTTTGGCGGCCCTTTTTCGACTGAACAGAAATTGGGGTCCCATTCTCTTTCTCTTTTTTTGACGCAACAACACACACAAATTGAGTTTGGACGAATTAGAAAAACCCGGTTTTCCCAATCTTTATCACTACTTTATCACTCTTTAAACGCTTCTTGTTATATGAGTTTACGTGGCCAAGAGAGAAATAAAAAAAAAAGAAAAGGGAACAGCCGCGCTTCTTTCATGAAACTGACAAGTCAAAACTGGCCCTATGGGTATCGTCGGCCCTAAGGGCATGTGCCGCCCCGGTACGAAGATCGGTTTCCGGTTTTCATGCATGGAAAAAAGATTGAAAAATGGATTTTACTTGAGTTTTTATTTTTTATACTCGACACTACTTTGAAATTTGTTCGATTGGAAAGAATTTCGGACTCAAAACTCAACACGTAAGATCACATTCGGAGGATTCAAAGACCCACCACATTCAAAATTGGGACCCATATTTTAATAATAGGTTAGTAATGGGACTAGACTTTTTTAAAATTAATTTGTCCTTAAGTAAAATAATGGGTTCTGATTATTTGTAAAATTAAATTTTAAGTGTTCATTGCCAAGAAAAAATGGCCAAATTTAAATCTAAAAAATTTATTTCTATTTAAAAATAAAAAAATAAAAATTCAATATTGACTGGTTGAAATTGATTAAAGACTGTGAATGTTATCCAATTAAAACCATTCCTTATTCCTTAAGCAACTCATCGATGTAGGGCTGAATAACCTTGCCGTGGGACCAGGCCGTCGGATGGAAACGGTAGCGGGGACGGCCCTTCTTGTCGACGAGGAACTTCTCAAAGTTCCAGGTGATGTCGTTTTGACGAATGGGGTCGTACATGAGTTCGGCACGTTTGCCAATTTGAAGAGTCGTTTGGGGACACGTTTCCTGGAATTATTGAAAGGTTTAAGTCATCATTTTTTATTAAAAATTGCGTGTAAACATTTTTTAATTTAATTATTTAATAATTTTGACATCATATTTTATTTTAATCATTAATTGTTTAAGTCATCATTATTTTATCAAAATCTGATTTTAAATCATCATTTTTAAAATAATTGTTTGTTCAATTCCTTTTTTGTTTAAATGTCAAAATTTACCTTAAGGAACTCGTAGAGAGGATGTTGATTGGCTCCATTCACTTCCAATTTTCCAAAAATATTCAAGTTTTTGTGAGGCTTCCATCCGTTGCCTGGTCGAACGTAGAGAATTCCTTTAAAAAATTATTTTAGTCATCATTTTCACTAAAAAAAGTAAATTTATAACTGTAAAAAAACGTGAAAAATGATAACTTAAAAAAAGGCTGTAAACAGAATAAACAACTTTGTGGAATAAAAAACACTCATACGCTCGCGCAGTAAACCCCAAAAGAGTAATAATTTATGAAATCAACAAAAGTAATTTTTACCGTTCATAAGTTCGTGGTTTTCGGCCGGCTCCTGCAAGTAGAATTGATTACAGGGGAAGGCGGCGATGGAGAAACTCTCTCCGTTTGCTCCGGCATTTTGCTCAATCAAGGGGTTGAAGTCGATGTACTGTTGAGTGTAAGCTGGAAGAAATAAAAAAAATTTTTAATTGAAAAAATCGCTTTTTGTCATTAATTCAAGTCGATAAAACTAAATATAAAATTTAGAATTAATTAAATTACCGCAGAAAGTGGCCACATTGATGATTAACAAGACTTGACCTTTGAATTTGGACAAATCGGTTTCTTCATCCTTCAAAGTTGTGAGACTAAAATCATAAACAGTCAAATTAGCTGGACTACATTTACTCCATCTTGTGGTCTCATCGATTAGTTTGGGGCCTGAAATTAATTTTAATTTTAAGAAATTTAAACCTTAAAAATTATTTTTATATCCTATTTTATAAAAATTCCAAAAAAAATATTATTAAAAAAATTACCTGGCTGTTCGGCCAAAAGGTGCGCGACAGCGACCGCCAAAAACAAGCCGACTCTGAGCATGACTGAAGAAAGTAAAGAACAGCTTCCGAATACTCGACGTCCTAACCCCACTCGAGCCCCCGGAGTTATTTATTGTAATAATGAAACGAATTTCAATGATAGAAAATGTTTTTTTTTGTAAAATTTATGGAATTGTTATTTTATTTGGTAAGGAAAAATAGACGAAAGTGGCAATTCAAAACAGTATAAACGCCAACTTGATGGTGAAGAAATCAGTAGGTGGTGAGTAATAAATAATAAATAAAAATCATCATTATTCAACTAATGTCAAAAATAATTTAGCAACTCAACTCCCACGTCGGAATCGTTCTTCAATCGTGGAACTTGTTCGTAATCGACGAAATTATTAACAAAAAAAATTAGTTTTAATTCATCGAAAAAAAATGAATTCAAACAACTCTACTCTCTACAATTGTTATTTTTCAAAAAAATCATAAGTTTTTAACGTTTTTTTTAAATCTAAAACCACCCCACGGGCAAAAATCAAATTTTATGTTAACAAAAATTTGAAAATAACGAATTTTTCGTGATTTTTGTCTGAAAAAAAGTCAAAATTTATCATGGTCTATAAGCTAGCTACTTATAAGTCATACTATTTATTTCATACAGGTGAGTGCGCAAACATATGGGTCACAAAACGAAACAAATATTTTATTTGTTGGCGTTGTGTTCCGTTTTTTTTTATTTTTTGCTGGCGATTTTAGCTTTTTTCATGTAAAAAATAAGAAGCTGTTACTCCAAAGATGTTTCCCAAGGATGTGGAGCTACCTTCAGAGACAGAGTTGGCGGTTCCGCAAGAGATTACCCTCTCTACACCATGGTTGAAGGCTGTCGCTCCTTACATGGCCCGAAAATGTGAACCACAAATTAAAGTAAGTTCTTAAATTTTTTTATTTTAATCCTTCTTTTAGGAGTTTATGTTGAGGCGAAAAGAGTTGGAAGACCCGCGCATGACTCTCGAAGAAGGCAAGGCTGTCACCAGTTGTGGTGTGGATTTCTTGCGAGCGTTGAAGAAGACTTGTGCCGCGGAAACCAAGAAATTCGCGGATTGTATCGACTATCACTCCGAAAAGTTGCGTGTAGCACCTTGTCGTGAGGAGAGACTCTTCATGGATCAGTGTGTGGAGGATAAGTTGAAAGTTACCCGCCCAAGGATGGGTTATTTCAGCAAACTTCACGTACACGATTCTGAGAAGCCGCGACCAAGTAAGCTTTTTGTTTTGTTTTAATTGTTAATCTTTATTTAGCTGTACAATACAGCCGTGACTATAAAGCGGAAGCTGCCAAGGTCCTCAAGGAGCTTCCTGACGACGCCAAGGTCCCGAAACATCCGAAGAATTTCAAACAATGGCAGTTCGATTTTTTCGGTTCGCCATAAACCGATTTTTGTATTTAGGTTTTTGAATAAATAATGAATTTATTCCCCTCATTATTTACTTTTTATATCAAAAAACTAACAATTATTTTATCAAAATTTTATCGAGATTTTAACAAATTAGTGAGGTGGTTTGAGATCATTGTTTAATGGTTGAAAAGCGCACTAAAGACTGGTCGACTTGTGATTTGTACTACGGAGTATAGACATCGGGGTCGTCGTAGACCCGCGGGTCGCAAATTGCCACTCGGATGTTGTCGATGGCGATTGCGGCTTTCTCCGTGGATCGATCAAAGTTGTGGGCTATTAAGTAGAACTAAAACATTTATTTAATTAAATTAAAAATTAATTTATTTTAATTTTTATAGAAAGTTTTGACAATTTTTACTTACATGTGTCGTTCCGGAAGGCAGTTGAATGTGTACACTGTTCCATTTGAAAGCGTTCTTCGAAGTTAGTGATCTAAGAATAGGTGGACATTGAAGAAAAGAGGATATCGTCCTTAGAGGTTTCGTATATCTTGTTCCCAAACATAATCTAATTGTAGAAGCATGCGTTGGCCTAAAATTTTTATAATTTTAGAATAAAAACAATTACATACCTGTAGTATTGAAATAATAGCACATTAATGCCTTGAGTTAGGTTAAACCTAGGTGATTCGAGAATGGCAAAGTCTCCAGGTCCCAAAATTGTGCTTACAAATTGGCCGTTATTTGGATCTAAACCAAAAAATATAAAATTGAAATAAATGAACATACTTGGCCTCAAGTCGGTGTGTCTGGAGAGTGGAAAACCGTAGCCTTTGTTCCTCAGCGTCCATGGCACTTTTGTTAGACCATGATTCAAGTAGCGACATGCGTTTTCTAAATTTTATATTTATAATCTTTATAATTTTCAAGTACCGTTAAAGTCGCAGTTCAGTAATTTACAGTAGTCGGGTGCGGCTTCTGTCGTTGTTGTCAAGTAGCGTGGTGTGGATGCTATTGTGAACGAGTGTTTCTGTGTTGTCTTCTGAACCACAAATCCTGGATAGAGAGTCACAGGGGCATGTGGTGCGGTTGTGGTCGTGGTCGGAGGTCGATAAGTTGTAACTTCCTCTTCGCTCTCTTCTTTTATTGTATAGGTGGGTCGGGTTCGGATCACTGGTTTGATTAGCTTCTGGGTCAAACCGCCTTTCCTAAAAAATATCAAAATAATAATTTGGATCATCAAAATTTAATTAAGATTACGGTAGTAAATTTTTAATCACTTAAAACTAAAAAATAAAAGTGTATAAATAAAAAACCTACATCGTAACTGGTCTGTATTCCCCCGTAGGCGCATTCGTGGCCGAAGGCAACGGGGCCTTGGAAGAACTCGTTGTCTTGATCTTGTTGCTCACCGACGCTTTTCCAAGCACCGGCAACGTTTTTCGATTGGTTGGTTGGAATGGAGGCGGCGGCAGTCTTGGCTTTACAATCNGTAANCNCCNCTCTGNNTTGGNGAGANGTNACNTNTTAANNNGNCCCTATTANCGCAGCACTTAANCAGNGTGNAANNGANCCCGNNGAGGNCAANNNTAANNCGCCTAGGCGTAGGAGANNGTTNTCNCTACGCTTNANTNCTCACCCCNGTCAATCNGCGAGACATNGAGTACATANTGCNTGNNGCGAGTGAATCANGACTTTTCCTGGTCGNGTNTCGTNCTCGGGNNCATNGNAATCGGACGGNCGCTAAGGNCAANCCTNTGNNGGTATCTGATTANAGTNGATGTNCNTCTAGNAACGANCNGTCNNTCGTTACTNGGGGGAGGGGGACCNTGANTCAGCATTCGGCTGNCGTATANTTTNATNTCAATNCC
>JAGUCG020000123.1:60461-184507 GCA_018691245.2 Ips nitidus
ANANTCNTCACANAGCCTGGNNNTCACGGTGGTNNNTGCNCTNTTATTCGATCNGGCCACGTTGGCCNCTCCNTCGTTAATTAACTANCAANNTTTNNCCGTAATCGTGNNGNCTAATAGTGTAAAAATGTGTTTTGTAGTGTTTTAAAAAAAAATTAAAAAAAATTAAAAACACCGAAATAACCTTCTTTAGACAAATCAATTTAAAAAAACAAAAAAAATTACATAAATAAAATAGGTATAAAATAAAATAAAACGCATACCTTGAGAAATCCAAGAATTCCCACGTCAATTTGTTGCAAAAAAGAAGTCCGAGGATTGTTCGAATTCCGAATGCATGGCTTCGGATTGGAAATCAATGGCCGGTAGAGGATACTCGTCCGTCTGGAAATTACACAGAAATTGTTCAATGGCTTTCAAACACATGTCAACATGTAGGATGGGATATTGGGTTAAAATTCTGAAAAACAAGGGAGTAATTATAAATAAAAAATAAATAACAAAAAATAAAAAAATAAAAAAGTGTTGGGGACTCGGCTGGAAAATTCCAGAAAACAGTTGACTCTGCCATGCCAAGTCTTTCTCTTTCCAGACGTTTCTATTGTTTACTTGTTCCCTTCTCCCTCCCACTATTGTACTCTCTTGTTTTCTAGAACCTTCTACTCTACTCTCGCCCAAGGCCCCAAACACTATATAAACCCCCCGTTTTCCCCTCAATCTCCGGGTTCGCTCGGGTTCACTCAATCTTCCTTAAGTTGTCTATTCCCTCCAACGACTGTTCTACCTCTTCTTCTACCGTTATTGTTCTACTATTGTAGTGACTATTTCGGACAATAAACTATCGACTATTAAGTACTCGTGGACGTTTATTGTGGCAACTTAGGACCTAACAACTGGCGCAGCCTGCATCCCGACCAAGCAACATCAACGTGGAGCCCTTCGATTTTTCGACGTCTTCAACTCAGACAAGGCCTACAAACGTCTTCAAAATGTCGATTCTCGTCAACGACCGCCAAACTGGAGCCTCTCTTCATCCTGGAACTCTGCTCCATGATGCCGAAACGATGGAACACGACCAAGAACGACGAAGAAGAAGGAAGGAGGATGTGCCGACGGAACGAACGGAAGGAATCCCGCTGCAAGGACGTGACCCACCACATCAAAAGCCGCAAGCTTCTTGCGAAGGGTTCGCCGTTCCATGGAGAGGACGGGAACCCGGGTTGCCAAGATCGTCAGCATTGGACTCATCGACGAGGAACCTCACCAGCACGATGAGGATCGAGCCGGGCTCTCCTCCATCGTCATCCAAGTGGACAAGCGCGACAAGCAACACCGACGCCACGGTTTACTCCATGAAGACTCGGAGACCGCTGGACATTTTCTAGACACGATCAACTCCATTACGCTCGGAGATCGTGAGACGGTCAACTCCATTACGCTCGGAGACCGTCAGACGGTTCACTCCTCTACGCCTGGAGACCGTCAGACATGTGACGTCACCAACACGGTTCACTCCCCGAAGATCGGAGACCGTGACACATGCCCTGAAGTAAGAACGGTTGACTCCTCTACGCCTGGAGACCGTGCCTCATGCGACGCCAAGAAGACGGTTGACTCCCTCATGCCCGGAGACCGTAACGCTGGGGCTCTCAAGAATTGGTCTACTCCTCACCGCTTGGAGACCAACGACGACAGCGGTTTACTCCCTCATGGATCGGAGGCCGCGAAGACGACCAAGTTCAAGTCACTCAAGAAGGTGCTTAGCAAAGTTCGGAAACAGACCACTCCACGACGCTCGGAGAACAACGACACTGAAACCCAAGAAGGAATGGAAGGCGACGACGCCAACGACAGTGCTTATGGACACAGCAACGCCGAGTTCGGTCAGGATCGAGCGGGGCTCTCCTGCGCCGATAAACGGAATGAAACGGAAGGCGATCGGTCCGAGCACGATGAGGAAGGTGCCAAAGTCAAGCCTGAAGACCGCCACGACACCGTCAAGCGCAACGACCACTACACGGTTCACGCCATGGAACGCGTTGAACGTCTGGCATGCAACGTCAAGAAGGCGGTTGACGCCACCAAGTGTGGCTCCCGTAACGCGTGCCACCAAGAACAGAATCGGCCGACTCATCGCTCGGAGCCCGAAAAGCCTGACGCTACGGACAACGATCAGGACAAGGATCTCGACTGGACGCGTACGCTGGACGACGACGAACCGACGACTACCGTACCCAAGACCGGAACGACGACGACTACGCGCCCGTGCCGTACCGACGACGCCCGCCAGCCTGAGATCGACCCCTTCCCCGTTCAGATCTCTCTCAATCAGCTCCCGTGGGGCTATAATCTTTAGAAGGGGTGATGTTGGGGACTCGGCTGGAAAATTCCAGAAAACAGTTGACTCTGCCATGCCAAGTCTTTCTCTTTCCAGACGTTTCTTTTGTTTACTTGTTCCCTTCTCCCTCCCACTATTGTACTCTCTTGTTTTCTAGAACCTTCTACTCTACTCTCGCCCAAGGCCCCAAACACTATATAAACCCCCCGTTTTCCCTCAATCTCCGGGTTCGCTCGGGTTCACTCAATCTTCCTTAAGTTGTCTATTCCCTCCAACGACTGTTCTACCTCTTCTTCTACCGTTAATTGTTCTACTATTGTAGTGACTATTTCGGACAATAAACTATCGACTATTAAGTACTCGTGGACGTTTATTGTGGCAACTTAGGACCTAACAAAAAGAATGATTTTTAAAGCTTCTAAACTTAACTTTTAGACTTAAAATAAATTGATGACTTGAAAATTATTACTTAACCTTAAAAATAATGATAAACACTAAAAAAAGATGACTTTTACTTAAAAAAAGATGACTTAAAAAACAAAAATGATGACTTAAATTTAAAAATGATTACTTTAATTTAAAAATGATATTTAAACTTAAAAATGATGACTTTAATTTATAAATAATGACTTAAACTTAAAAAAGATGACTTAAATACAAAAAAGATGACTTAAATACAAAAATGATGACTTTAAAAAAAAATGATGACTTTAATATAAAAATGATGACTTTAAATATAGAAATAAGATTTAGATGTAAAAAATGATGACTATTATTAAAAAAACAAAAATTTAAAAATAATGACTTAAAATTTATAGTTGACACAAAATTTAAAATTAAAAAAAATCCAAAAATAAACAAAATAAGTTTTTTAAACTCTGTAACCGTTTAGCTGTACAACCAAAAAAAGCAACGGGTTTTCGGCCAAAAACAACACCGGATACGGCTTTACATTTTTTTATTGCCGCCTCAACTCTTGACGGTGTTCGTGGACATCATGCGGAAAACTTCGAGAAACTGAAAACTAAAGTTTATATTAACGAGAATAGAGGCTACACTTTTGGTCTTGGTCACGGATTTGGTTAAGCCAAATGAGTCAAAACCTTGGCATTCCAACAACTCCAAGAAAAGCTTATTTAAAAGTGGAGTTTTATAGGATTTACTGGGGGATTAAATTTTGTTAAACAAAACAATAAATAATTTGTTGAAATTAAAAACAAAATAAATGTTGAAATAATAAATTTAACTTTTAAAAATAAATAAAAAATTACATAGATTTGTTTGGTTCAAAGCCAAAGGTGTTTTTAAAAAGTCATGATTACAAAAAGCAATATTGGCAAAGTATTCTTCTTATCAATGTTGGAAAGATGTGAAATGAGCGGATTAAGGATTGTATGTGAGAAAGTCACCACCTCAAAGAGTGTAATAATTTTAATTTTTGTTCAAAATAAAATAATTCTAAACGAGAAACTTTCAAACTCGTTTTTTTTATTAAATTATGTTTATTCTATTTTTCTAAAAATAAAATTTTGTAAGGTAAACAATATTTAAAAAAATTTTGTCATCATTTTTTCTAATGAAAATTCAATTGAAACTTAAAACTTTCAATTATATTTTATTTATTCTTTTTGGCACTTTTCTAATCTTACAAATAACAAACTTTGATAAAGAAACTTTTAATCTTAACCTTAAACAACCAACTAATAGTTCTATAAATTCAGAAATTGGAATCTTTAAAAAACCAATGATTCAAATTTTTTCAGATCTCGAAGAGATTAGGTAGGTTTTTAATTATTATATTAAAAAAAAGTTTCTTTAGAGTTTTTGAAATGCCTAAAAAACGAATGCCTAGTTCCAAATGTAATTCGAGCCGAGTTTAATGAAACCGATGCTATTGGACTAATTTTGCACATGAGTGATGACCAATTTTCTCCCGAGAAAATTGTTCAGCATGTAATTTTTTTTAAAATAAATTTTTAAACATTTTTGATGACAAATTAATTTTCAAATTTTTTTAGATTGAAAATTGGCAAGGTCCGGTTTCTTTGGCTATAGCATTTCTCGAAGAGAAATCATTGACTTCTCCAAAAGTTCAATGCGTCATAAACTCGGTAAAATCATCATTTTAACTTTTAAGTGATATTCAAATTTTATATTACATAAGTTTTTTGCAAAAATTGAATGTTTAAAGTTTTTAAATTTGTTAATCATCATTTTCAAGATTTGCCTCTTATCTTAACGTCATCATTTTTAATTTTCTTTTATTTTAAGTCATCATTTTATTTTAAAAAAACATTTTTAATTTCAAAATTACAAACCTACATTCAGTTGATCAACATGCGTCGCACAAGTCCGTCCATACGAAAATATGCCAGCGTACACTTGTTGTTGACGAATCCATTCGTAGAATGTAAAAACATGACGTCCGTTGAGTTGGAAAATCTCCAAAATGAAGTGGAAGAAGACGGTGAAACAACAAAATTACTTGGTTACGGACCCGGCGTGCCGTGCGAATCAAAAAACGGGAGAAGAAACAAAGTTTGGCATTTTAGGAACAAATTCAAGCGACAAAAGCAATGTATCGAAACAAATTGCCAAATATCCCATTAACCAAGTGAGAAACTTGGCCAAACACTTGGCCACAACAAAATTTTTCCTCTCCGCCGACTTGGGTCATCGTTTCTCGGCCGGATTCCACAAGAAAATGCTCAAATTAGCTAGGGATGTTCTCGAAAAAGATTCCAAAACCGCTTTGGTCTATAGAATATTCGAGACCAAATCGGTGGATCAGAAAATCAAGAATCGAGCCGAATTGGCCAAGTTGTTGAAAGAGAAGAAGGCGCGTGAGTTCCACAAATCTTATGGGGTTCATGGATCGCCGGATTGGACGAGTGGTTGGCCTGGAAAGGTTCGGTTGGGGTTCAGTTTTATCAGAAGTGGGTTTTTGTTGATTAGAAATTTTTGAAAACAAAAAAAAATAAATTTAATTTTTTAGTTTATTGGACTTAAAAATTTATAAACCTTAAAAATTAACTAAAATGTCATTATAGAAAATCAACCAAATACTGACAATGGAGACATTTTTTCTGACATCGGGGACATTTTTTAGCTAGAAATATTGTGTCTCAAACAAAAACAAATAATGTCATGCCACAAAAATATTGTTAAACCATAATTAAAAATGGAGCCTAGTTTAAAAAAAAAATGTCAAAAAAAATTGAAAAAGTTTTATTTGTGTTGGTTAAAACAAAAATTTAAAAAATTAACTTTGACATTATTTTCGTGTCAAGACCAAACTTTCCTACCTAAAAACTGTCTCTGCATTTTAAATTTAAAATCGGAAAAAAATTAAATCTTGCTTAATCCAAAAGACCTAAACTAAAAATTTAAAAAAAAAACCTACCTTATTTTTTTTTAGTTACACAAAAAGCGCATGGGAACCGCAATTCGTTGCGCTACGCTCCACAATCCCGGACCACGACGAGACTTTTCATTATCCGACCAGAGACAATACTTGCCTTCGTTGGGAAATGTGTCGACGGGGCTTCAAATGGGCCATCGTTGAAGAGGTTTTCATGTTCCATCCCGGCTACAAAACCCCCACCCAACAGTTGAAGATCAAGAGGGAGCAGGCCAGTCGCGGAAAACTGGCCCAGAAGGTTTTGGACGGATTCCGGAAGCGGATGAACCAAGAGTTTCCGGAAACCCAAAAATCCTGTCCGGTTTTTTTAGAATTTGAATTTAGAGTTGATCGCTTTTTTGATGATTTTTGAGCTGAAATAAAGTTTTTTAATTAACTTTTTCTTTGAATTTGAGTTTTTATTATCAAACGCAGACTTGTTTTTTGTTGATAAAAATTTAAAAAACTTTGTTTTGTCATCATTTTGTTTCTATGTAATCTAGACTAAAAGGACTAAAATTTCCCAAACTAAAAAATGATACGGTAGTTTTTTTTTAATTTTTTTTTGTACTTTGACCTCTGGCCTCAAAGCATTTCGAAATTCATAAATTTCCCAGACCCATGTGACTCATAAATTTCGTAAGATTAGAATCAAGGTCAAGGTCAAAGTTTTAAAAAAGTGTAATAAATTGTAATAAATTGTAAAAACAAAACCAAGTCTTCAACTTTAGCATTTTTCTAAAATTTCTCAGGGCCAAAAAGCCGAGTTTCAAGGACAAATTTGAATATTTCGTGGACAAACTCGGACATTTCAAGGACAATGGGATCAAAATAAAAAGAAGCCGATCAATTTTCTGTGAATTTTCTATTTTTGGAGGAGTATATAATGCCGCTTGATTGATGAGCTTAATTATTAGACTGTTCTCAAGGTCGTTCCATTTTTTCTCAAGGTCACGAGTCGTTTTCTTACTGTAGGACATTCAAAAAGGGGCGGAGCTTGGAGAAAAATGCTAACAAATTTCGAAATAAATTTTGGAAAATTTTTTTGATCAATTTTAACATCTCGAAGAAGCAATACAATTTTGAAAATTTTCTTTTAATATCGGATTTAGCTAGATTTTAGTTACAAAAGAAGCTTAAATAACTAAAGTTGCCTTTATTTTCAAGTTTTTACATTAAATCTTGTTTAAAAAATTCTAGTTTACTTCAAATTTTGAAAATTTGATAAAGTTTGACTTACTGAGTTCGCAATCAATCCATAGAATTGTTCTCCACCGTTTTTGGTGTTAATGACAGTAATTTCCGACATCAAATTTTGAGCATCAAAAATTGATGCAAATTTTGCCGGGTCCCGAGACGAAAACAATTCCTGTTGAGTCCTGGCTTTGTGTGGCAGTTCGAGAAGAGATCGCACTCCAATTCGAAAACCACTGAAAAGGGGGCCGTAGCGAATTTCGCGGTTTTTCGAAAATTCAAAAATAGCTTGGCGTAATGTTTTTAAATTTTTTTTCGATTTTTTAAGTTTTTGATTTTTGATGTAAATAAAACATATTATATTTATATTTTTTGTACTAAAGATCTTGCTTGGATTATAAACAACTAATTTTGTTAAAAAAACTAATATAATTTATTCGAAAATCAAGTTTTAATAGCTAATTTTTACTTTAAAAAATTCTGTAAAGTCCAAATTTTGTCAAAAGTTCTTTAATTTTCAGATTTATTGTATAAATACAAACTCTATATTACTGCAAAATTTCAGTATCACTTGTTCGGCTCAATTTTTGTCTATGGCTGAATTTGTTGTTTTTTATGTAGTTTATGACAATAAAAAATTTACAGTTTTTTCAATTAATGTCAAATTTGACTAATGATTTTTTATTTTTTGTAGACAACTGTTTAAAATGTATATGTAAATTTTTATGGCACTTTGTTCGACTAGTTTTTTCAATAAAAATTTTAAGATGTACCCTATAAACGAAAATCTTAATAAAATCCGTAAATTGAAGCGAAAATCCAATGAATCCCGCTAATTAAAAGAAATACTTACCTTTTTATCGCGTACATCAATTGAATAATTGCTTTCCAACAAAATAAACTATTTTTTATTTTTGCAAAAAAAAAGTTTGCAAGCAAAAAATCGAAAAATAATTTAAAAAATAATTTTTGGGTCCCGAAACGAAAAATTCGGCTACGGGGTTAGACGTATTGGAGTGGATCGGAACGAAAGCGAGAACGCCGAAAGAAAGAGAAACAAGAGAAAACAAAATCCGAGCTTCGATGGATTCACGCAGATCCCGGATTCGGATTTTCGTGGATCAATGAGGATTTAACAACTCGTTTTGTTTTTTAAATCCAAGAAAAGTTAACAAATTTTTGTTAAAATTTAGAATTTTCGAGAATTTGAATAAATTAAAATTAAAATTTTTAAATTTTAAGACTTTTTTTCTAGAAAGACCGATCGTTATGATCTCTAGTTGGTAGGTGGAAGAGGGAAGAGAATGTGCGACAATTTGAACGCGGCCGCAACTTCCGAATATATTCGACGTTTTTCGGCCAACAATCAACAACATCGACTGAACTTCAAGCCTCGTCGATCCCATGCGCGGTATGCCGATCGAACGCGATTGTAGCTAATCAATGTGTCTACTACTTGCCATGCCTTCACGCAATGTGTCAGCCATGTTGCGGTAAGTGAATTCATGTTTTAATTTGTATATTTTTTTTTAAATTTATATTTAATGATTATGGCTTTTTATTTTTTTAGTTGGGCTAGACAATGTTGTTTCTTCCGAAGCTCTACCATTGTAATATTTGCCAGAAGAACTTCCAAGTAGAGGATGTTTTTGACGAGTTCATCTACGATCGATCCATGTATGTTTAATTTTAATTTTATTCAATTTAAAATTTTTTTTAGAAAATGTAATGGTTTAATGTGCAACACGTTGGGGGGAGGTAACGTTTAAATGTCACGCTTGTAAAGTAAATCTTTGTGAAATGTGTGTTTCACCTCATAGGACGCATACGCTCGCAGAAGTAAGTTTTTTTAAAGTTTTTGTATTTTTTATAAAATTGTTTTTAAAATGCAATTTTTAGTTGGTAAGATACGTGCCGAGAATAACGAGATGTTCTTCTCTTATTCATCAAGATCGAATGGCATTGTATATATGTCCGTGTCAACAGGTATGTCCATTTGATTCTTTAAACTCTAAAGAGATTAATAGATAGTTCTTAAATATTTATTAATTTAATAATTTTAATTTTAGAAACTCTGCGATTTATGTGTCCAACCTCATCACGAAACGTGCTTACAAGCTCCCAAACTCAAGTTGCTAAACAATCTACAAGGAGCGGTTGTGGATAATATGGAGAAGGTTCTACGAGGCGACGAAATGGTTGTGGCGAGGTTTAAGAGCTCGTAGGTTTTTTAAATTTATTTTAAATTTAGAATTTTATTGTTTAAAATATATTTTTAAGTTTATCATTTTAAAACTATCATTTAATGTTCTTTGGTGGTTTTTTCAGATTATCAGCCATGCAAAACAAACGTCGAGTGGCCCTAGCGGAATTCCATAACGCTCGCTTGTTTCTGGCCCAAGAATGCACCAAGTATGTGTCGATGGTGATTCAACGGTTCCAAGATTTGGCCGACAACCTCGACCTCAACTACACCGGCTACAACTCCCAATTGATACGAATCGAGAAGAACATCCGTCACGAGTTGAACCACTACGAAAAGATTCTCAATCTGGAGGCGAGGTTGGCGTCAATGAAACAGATCTCCTTTCTTGCCTATGCCTCTTTCCTTAAAGCCGCCTCAGCTTATGCGGAGAAGAACAGTAAGTACGCAAAAATGAACATCGACTCGTATGTGAACAACCCCACGGTTTCGATCGACATGCAAAACCAGGAAACCACATTTGCACATTTGTTGGCCGGCTTTGGTTGTATTGTGGTGAACGAGAAGAAACAAGTAAGTTTATTAGTTTGGTTTTAAATTTGTAAATCCTAGAAATATTTATTATAAACCTTATAAATATTTATTATGTTTTTTTATTAAATTTTATTTTGTGTTTAGATTCTCTTAAATATACATTTAATTTAAATTTTATTTTAGTATTAATAAAATTATTTTTTTAGCCCGTTCATTCGTCTTTCAATCAGCCCAAAAAGTTTGAGATTGCAACCAAGTTAAATGTGAGCGAAGTGGTAAGAAGACCAGAATGTAAGTTTTTTATGTTTTATTTTCTGTTTTCTATAAAAAAGCTTTTTTTGATTTACAAAATGAGTTTATTAAAATTGTCTTTTTTGATTATACAAAATAATTGTCTTTTTTCAGTTGGCCTCCAAGTCTTTAACGGCAAAACCTACGAGCCCTTGGATCCGGAAAAATTGCGCAGCATGGTGAAACCCCTCGATCAGGAGGAGTTGCGTGACCGGTGTGTCCAATTGGAATCCGAATTGGACTACTACAAGAAGTTGTGTCACGATTTGGAGAATCAAAAATCGGCCCACAAAGACAAAACCTCTTCGTCGACCCTCCGTCGCCAACACTACGAAATGTTGGCGAACGGTGTGAGGCAACAAAACGAGCTAAACAATGGCCAACAACATCAGCAGCCCACACAACTTCAAACAATTGGAGGATTTCAAGTGCATGGTCAACAACAACAATCTCAAGCCGGTGGTTCCAATTTGAACGCAATGCAAAGCGGTTCAACAGGTTCATTGCATGGCCATAATATGCCGACTTCTTCGATGGCCGGTGGAATGAATTTTCCCGGTAGTATGCCCGCTTCTTCTTCTACAAGCCAACAACAAAGACCAGTCTTCAATCAAATGTCCCAAAACACCAACACCTCGATGACTTCGGCGGGAATGCGCGAATGTTGCCGCCCAATTATTCGGCGGCCACGAATTTTCATCATCAACAACAAAATCATCATCAGAGTCGACATCCGAGCATGAGTCAACAACAATCTATGAGTGGTCCAACAACTCTCCAACAACAACAACAACAACAATTCATGATGTTGAACAACCAAATGTCGGCCGCCTATTCGAATGCTCAACAACGTCCTCAGTTCATGCCGCTTTCGGGTGGGGCCGGTGGTGTGCGACAATCGCCTCACATAATCACCAACAACAGAATAAGAGGTTTAATCATGGAGGTCATCATGGAGTCCCATCGACAAGTGCCACCCCGGCATACGGTCATTTTGGACAACCCAGCGGGCCTCCATTGAACCCCACTCAACAACGAATGTGAACAACCAAATGTCGAGACCCCAATTCAACATGGACAGCTTGATGTTGGCAATGCAGAACGCCCAACAACAACACCAAACTCAAATGGGAGGACAATTCCAGTCGGGTTCGAATCCGCCGCCCTCCTTCTCGCGACAAATGAGCAACGAGAGTGAAACCAACAATTTCCCAATGTTACAAGCGGCTTTGATGCAACAACAGGTTCAGGTAAGAGTGGAAGAGTGGAAGAGTTTGTTAAGTAACATTTTTAAGTCGTTAATTTTTTTTGTTTTTTTATTTTATACCTTAATTTTTTATTTTATTTTTTTAAAACTTCAATTACTTTTTTGTTTTTACTTTAAATGGTGAGCTAATTGGTTTTTTACTTTTAAATTTTCAATCTAACAAATCTAAAATTTCCTTATTTCCATTTTATAAGGATAAAATTTTTCAGTCCCCTCTGATGAACCTCTTGTCGTCCGGTACGGGCTCCAACGAGAAGTGGTCACGATAACACTCGACGACGACGACGAAGAAGAAGAAGACCAATCGGGTCGTTCCTCGACCAACAATCGACCCAATCAAGGTGGAGGAGGAGGAGGAACGAGTCGAGGTCGACAACAATCTCGGGAACGTTCAACAAGTCGTGGTGGAGTAATTGATGGAACCGAGAATGGAAGACGAAGAAACTCAGGCTCCATCGACGGCTCCTCCTCCTCGAAACGTCGAACCAATTCAACAAGTGGAAACTATAACCCAACAGCCGGAGGATTGATGGGTGGCCTTCTACCGGGTTCCAACAATTACAATCATCATGGTTTCTCGAACAACTCTCATCACCAATTCAACAACTCTAGTCATCATGGAAACAATCGCGTTGAGACCCCCGGATCTTCCTCTTCATTCTTTGGAAATGTTCAACAACAACAAAACCAGATGCCTTTCTGAACACGCCCGACTCGTTGGAGAACGCGGTTGGAACTCTAGGTGGTGGAGGTGGTTCGAATGGCCCGACTTCGACAGCCAACGTCACTTCCGCATCTTGTTGGCGGCGGAAGAAGCTTCGGCCGCGGCCGCTTGGTCGGGTTTATTGTCGGCTTCGAGTGGAAAAACGGTGGTGGATACGGTATAAATAATTCCACTCTTCCATCTTCTTCTTCATCAACTCATGCTCATCAAAACCACCAAAACAGTATTATTACGGGTTCAAGTCAGCGGTCTCCTTCGCATTTCAATCATCAACATCAACAACAAAGTCATCAAAATCATTCGGGTCCAAACCATCAAAACAACTGGTCGTTGAACAACCCAACTCAACACGGAATTGGAAGAGAGAGGAGAGAAAAAGACGGGAAACAAACCACCACCACCGACTCTCCACCTCCAAAAACGAGCCGGCTATCGAGTCTGGTCGAGACTCTAGCCTCCAAAAAGCTCGCCTCTTTTTCTACAACGCCCATTATTCAACCGCTCTCTTCTTCGACTTCTACTTCTTCGGCTTCTTGCACAAGTCTCTTGAATAATTCTTCGTTTTCCCATTCTCGACCCAATGGACAACAACAAGAGCAGCAAGTAAACGGGCCAAAAAACCAGCACAGAGACTTTGGGCAGCCCCCAACAAACGACGAGCATCGCTTCGTGTTCTGCACCAATTTCCTCGACCACAACCACGTCCAGCAGCAGCAAAACGGATCTGTAAGAGAATTTTTTAGTTGGGTCTTTTTTGGGAACATTTTTGGGTCTTTTTAGGGAACATTTTTGTCTTTAAAAATTATTTCTCCCTTTTTTAACAAACTCTTTTTTTTTAGTTTTCCCAGTTCTCTTATTTTTTTTAATATCTAATGATTATTTTTCTAAAAGAAAATTTTAGTTTTCTCTCATATTTCATCTAGATTTTTTTAAAGAATTTTCTCTCTTTATTTTACATAATAAATGTTTCTCTTTTCCCAACTTTTTTTTTCAAACATTCCAAAGCTTTTTCAACATCTCCACTTTCTACCTTGTTGTTTTTTTCTCAACAGCGGTTTTTATTTTTTTATGGACCGATAAATTTATTTTTTAAATTTATTAAAAATTAATTTTTTTTAAGAAAACCGCAAGTGCCCAAAACCCAGAAGCAACTCAGGAAATGGCGTCGGCAACCGAGCGTGTCACGCCGCCAACACTTTTGCCCGAAGTGACAATCAGTCGAGAACGGAATGCCGGTAGGTTTTTTTTTTATGATAATACTTTTGTAATCATTTTTTAGGTTTTGGATTTCTTATTATTTTTTACTAACCTCTATGTCTTAAGTGTAATATTTTAATATAGGAGTTCATAAAATTACTGATTTTTAATTAAAAATTATGTTTAATTACTCTTCATTCATAGCTCTAAATTAAAAGTTATTAAAAGATTGTTAAAAACAAAACTTTTTCCAGAAGACGGTGCCAGCACCTCGTCCTCGGAAGACGAGTCGGAAGAGGTTCGTCCCAAAGGCCCTCGACCCTCAATGGTTGGCGCCCCACCATCGCGTACATTCGCCGAAAAACCCGCCATCAATTCTTCTCTCTCTTCTTCAACGGCTCGCCATCGTCTAAGCCCCTCCTTGTTGAACAAGACGCCGGAGAAGAGGTTGCGCACCGTTTCGGCGGAGAGAGAGACGTCCAAAAGTGGTAGAGGACATGGTGAGTTGAGAATAATTTGATAGTTTATTGAGACCTAGTTTTTTCCAAAAAAAAACGGTTTTTAGTTTTTTAAATCCAAAAAGATTTAAAATTCCTAAAAAAATTAAATAACATTTTAAAGACTACATCAATTTATTTTGTACTTTAATTTTAAATAATGAAACTTTAAGCCAGTGTTAATTAAAAAATTATCACAAAATTTTTTCAATCTTAAAACGATTAATTTGAATTACTTGCTCCGCCCAATAAGCCCGGCTTTTCATTTTAAAATAATGAAAACTTCAAAAAATAATCATTTTCAAATTAAGCCGGAACACCGACAAAATCGCCATCAACCCTCTCAGCCGGAACCCCCAAAATAGGTTCAAAAACCGCGGATTCAAGCCCCACAACAGCAACCGGTCGCTATGTGGCGGTGCCAACCGACTCGGATTTGGTGTTTAAAAATCAGGCGCGAGGCCGCCGTCCCACCAATGGTTCGTCCACAGTCGGCGGAACCCAATCCGCTTTCAGCACGAACGCTACGCCACAATCAAAGCGGAGAGGGCGGAACTCGCTCAACAACAACAACAACAACAACAATCCTCGCTGAACCCGCCGCCTCCAGTCGAGAATGTCGATCCGCGGAAGATGAACACAAGTCAAGACGCCTGGGACGACTATTGCTATGTTTGTGCGGACGGATGCGACGAGTCGGACGATATTCTGGGTTGTTGTGCCATTTGTCCACACGTCTTCCATCGAAAATGCCATATTCCGGCGTGCGATCGCCCAATGGACGAGTTGCCCGACGATTGGGCGTGTACGAGTTGTCAGCCCACGGAGCCGTTGAAACAACGACAAGAGCGAATGGATGATAAAGCGATTCTGGTGGGTATTTTTTTGGGGCTTATTTATGTTTCAGGTTTTTTTCTAAAAATGAATTCCTAAATTTTAAATGTTCTTGGTTTTTGTTAATATAAGACCCCGGAAAAGTGAAATTCCCAATGTTGGTCAATTTCGGCACTTGATTTCATGGAACTTTTTTGAAAAAAATCTAAAAATCAGTGCAAATTGGCGTTTCACGTGGAACAAAAAACACTGAAATTCCATAGTTTAATGTTTTGAAAACAACTAACATTGGGTATTATTTCACTTTTCGAGGTCTTATATCTAGGTTTATTTTTGTAATGATTTTTGTAAAATTAAGTTTTTATTAAAAAAAACCCCAATTTCCAGGTCTGTTCCAAGGTTGTGTTGGACTGTTTGGCCAACCCCAACAAGTCTGATCCGTTCCGAAAACCCGTCGAGAAGAAGATCCTCTCCTACTACGAAACCATCGATAAACCCATTCATTTTGAGAGAATCGGCGAGAAGTTGACCAACAAAGAATACAAAACCATTGAGGAATTCATTGCGGACATGAATCTTGTCTTCATGAACTCCTCCAAATTCAATGCGGTAGGTTTTTTTGTTTTTTAAGTATGTTTTGTATTTGTAATTTAGTGAATTTTCAATTCGTATTTTAAGAAAAATTAAGCTCTTAATTTTAATTTTTGATTATTTTTCAGCTTTCCAGTGAGCTTGCTTCTTGTGGAAAATACGTCTACGATCTCTTCACGGAAGCCCTCAACAAACATTTGCCCGCCTACGCTTTGGATCGTTGGCCCTACACGTGTTTGTACCGAACCAGTAGCGGAAAAAGGAAACGAAGTCGATTCTGATTATTTTGCCAAAATGTTGATTTTTGTGAATGTGGAGATTAATATTGTTTCTGGATAATTTTGTCACAACACGATACAAAATAATTATGCCAAAATCTGTTTAAAAAACAATTTTTGCATAATTTTATATTCTGTTGAGACAAATTTTTATCCTGTACAATGTCATCCGCATTTGATTGTTTTTTGATTTGAAAAGTCAATTATTTTCATTTCTCTTATCATCAAAATTTGTTTTGAGAATTTTGATTTTTGTTTGGATCACTTTTCTGCCAACTTCTCGACTCGATTCTTCTGATTTTTTGGCATTCAAAAAATTGTTATCATCAAGCTTTCTTCTTACCTTTGACAGGAAAAAATTGAGTGATTAAGTTTGGATATTTCACTCTCGTATTTTCTTCTCATAAATACTTTCAAAATGTTTTCCTATTCTTTTTAAATATTAATTTCTCTCCCCAAAAACTCCCGAATTCAGGCCACTTTAAAACGTATAAATTTAATATTTTTTCTATTTTAGATAGTATTCGAATGTGTTAGTTAATCAATTTTATTTTTGTCATTAGAATTTTTATAAAAATTTGTCTCATCGGTTGCATTTTCTTCTTTTTCCTAAAACAAAAATTAAAAATCCGCAATAAATTACATTTTTTTTAAATTTTTTCTTTCTATTCCTACCAACTCCATCTATTTCATCAAAATGCTTTATCACCTCAAACGTGTACTCATTTTTTTATTTTTCTATTTATTATTAAATTTGAGCAGTTCGCTTAATGTTTTTTTTGATTTTTTTCTTTCAGAAAAAAGACCTTCAGATTTTTGATTATTTACGGATCCTTCTAGATAATTTCGGATAATTTTTTTTCGATTTCTTATTATTCGAATATATAAATTTGATTAAATTATAGATTTATTTATTTGATTTTGTAGTTATTAAAAATATAAAACTTTGAATTCTAAAAGGAAAAATAATTAAGTTGAAATATCAAAAACCTACATCCTCTTTTTCATAAATAGAAATTAAAATTAAAGGTTAAATGTGTAATTTTTTAAATAATATTTTTATAAACAAATTTCAATTTTTAAAAGTTTATTCAACCTGTAAACACTTGAACCAACTGGGAAATTTGAATTGCAATCTTGGTCGATTTCGTCTGCGTTTTTCCACCACGTCCAGCTCCCAATCGAACTCTTATAAACCCAAAATAGAGTGCGGGATTCGTTGACGAAGAACTAGAAACGAAACCAGTCTCGTATTTCTTCATTTCTTGTCATCAAAATCATTTACAGTCGAGAATTGTTGGGATTTNTATANTTGATTNCNACTAATTCCCGGCGTGATCNGNNGAAACGCTNCCGGTATGCNCTNANTNCTNAACNACGTNNNCGGNNTNNTTNACCCGNCNAGGGCTTNTCACTANAANCCGNNCANATNAGACTNNCNGCTNCACANCATCGNGTTCCTAGGTAATAATGTGANGATTCAATCCNATCGNCTAAANNTGCAAGTATGATNAGNTNCACGATTNANGCNCTGGACGNGACCTNAAGAAGTCTNACTNCCCANNGGNACTGTCTAACGGACNNNNATCGANTACCGTNGGTTAANTGNTGCTGCATCTTANACTTGTCNCTGCTNCGCANCTNTANNCTTTCAGATCGAAANNNAAAGNGGAGATCNGNGNCCANGGGAGGAACNGCTACCATNGCACAGATCNGTNAGACCAATTACGNCATNTCACNNAGCCCTTATTNNGAGGGNCCATAANCGCNAGTGGAATGCNNGTTACTCAAGCNNNCAGTCGNAGTTTGTTATCAGTGGGACTGATAATCTGATAAATCAATCGAGTTCGGTGAACTGATTTGGCCATTTTTTCTTCTTTTATCAGTGCCATTTTGAGTTTCCTGATTATTATCACCATTCAGCAAAGTCGTATCCAAGCCAACCGGCTCTTTGTCCTTGGATTCATCGATTGTAAGGCCACGTTGAGCCGAAAAACTCGTTCTCCACGAAGAAAGTCGATTTCCAACTCGGCCAATCGGACTCGACGACTGTAAATTCGGATTTTGACTTTCACTGCTCGACTTTTTTTCGGCATTCGGTTGTGAATTCTGCATTTCGTTGCTGAATTTGTCTGCCCAAATCTCCCACTTTTCTCCCACCATTACTGGCTTTTTTGGCGTTGGCGTTGGTTGTCGAGTGGATTCGCCCAACTTCTTCAGCGCCTCCAAAAACAAATGTGGATCCTGACTGATTGTCAATTTCCGAGCGTCCTCAATACTTTTCTGCCTCTCTTCCTTGAGTTTCTGCGCTCGGAACGGGCCGACAAATTGGCGTTTCTCGAGAAATTCGAGGAATTTGGCCTCGACAAGTTCTGTTGGGACAAACGCAATTGTTGTTGGCCCAACAACAATTGTTCCCTCGACTTTTTTTGACTCCCCTTGTCTTGAGGAAGAACCTAATGAAGCACTTGAGGATCTTCTTTCTTTTCGAAGCGAAGAACTCCGACTAAAAGTCGACTCGTCTTCGCTTGGATTGTAGGACTTGTAGCTGGGCGGTTGGAAATAGGTTGTGTTGTCGGTGCCATAAAAGGGAACATTTTGGATTTTTAATTTGGTAGAAATCGAGTTTTGGATTAATTCGGATGATTTTTTTTTTGATGACAAAAAGTGGCAGTTTTGATGACAAAAGGCGTAATTTAGTTGACAAAAGTCTAAGTTTGATGACAAAAGGCCTAATTTTGATGACAAAAAGTCTAATTTTAATGACAAAAGGAGTAATTCTGATGACAAAAAGTCTAGTTTTGATGACAAAAGCGTTATTAAAGTTAATTTTTTAGTTAAATCTCCTTTTTTTGATGATAACAAAGTTTTTTAGATTCTTAGCAGTCGAATTTATCATAAGTATAAAGTTCCAATCAATAATCAGTCTAATTTAATCGATTTAATACTTTTAGAAATTACGCCTTTTTTGTTGAAAATGATGACTTGGCCCCAAAATTCAAAATCTAAATTGTTAGAAAACCAAATTTTTGCTCTAGAAATTTTCAATTTTTTCCGCATGACATTGAACTGACATTTGACTTTTTTGAAAGAATAAAGTTCAACTTTTAACTTTTTGCGGGCGCCCGCCCTCTCTTCCAGGAACGGTTTTACTCGAATTTTTTTCTGGTTTTAAGTTCCAGGTAAAATTTAACACAAACCATTTTTAATTCGCAACCAAGCCAAGTTTCAGAAAGTTTTCTAACAATAAGGGATTAACTTTGACAATTTTTTGGATTTTCTGAATTGCTTCAACTCTCGACGAGATTCGTTTTTTTTTTGGCCGGAGGAAAAAATCTTTGAGGTGATTTCAATTCGAACTTCCGAACAAAACCGACAACATTAATAAAAAAAATATTCGTTTAAAAAATTTACACGACAAAAATAGGATTAAAACTGGATTTTAAAGTCATAAAATCAAAAAATTTATCACTTTCCAAGTTTTTCATTCCGGAAAGAAATGGAATTTTTGGAAAAAAATTTAATTCAACATCATAATCCAAAATTATGGAGATCCTCAAAAATATTGGAAAGTGTTTTGACGTGGGTTAAAAATAGTTTTTAAAAATGTTTAAAATTGATGACAAAAAATAGGACAAAAATATTAAAAATTTATGACACAAATTATTTGAATAAAAATTTTATAAAAGTTTTAAAAATATTTTTAAATCTCTTCCTAAATCATAAAAATAAAAACTACAGGTCAAAAAATCGACGGCAAATAGTAATGTAAAATAAAGGATAATAAAAGTTTAATCAAAATTTTTCTTATCAGTTGGAGACTAAACTTTAATAAATTTACAAAAACTTTCTGACATAAAAACCTTATCTTTTATTGGAAGGTTTGAATTGCTCTAGAATGAACAAAATGTGTCCTAATCTTTGTGCAAATAAGGAACTGTTTCCAAGTTTTTAATTACGGTTTTATTAATAATAAATTTTAAGATATATTTTTTTCATTGTTTGTCCGATAAGAAAATTTAAATTAATTTAGAAACAAGTTGGGTTTGTGTTTTGATCCTTAAACCAGAGTTTAATTTTAAAAAAATTGTGACCCTAGACTTTAGAATGAGTTGAGAAACATTATTGAAAAATTTTCAAAAATGATGTTTCAACAACAAGAATCAACTTTAAAAAACTGCAAGGAATTTTTTAACCGGCACGGCAAACTTACAAAAAAAAAAACGATATTGGTTGCAAGATAGGTGACTTTTTTTGTAAAAAAAATACATAAGGTTTAGGGAATAAACCCATTTTGGTCAATGAAAATTGTGCCAAAACAATGAAAAAGAAGCAAAAACTTTTTCGGCCTAAAATGAAGTCCAAAGAATTTTGTTTGGCAAATTCTAGAAGAAGGTTGGGAAGACCGAAAACCAGAAAAATTATCAGATAATAATTTAGGAAATAAAATTTATAGAAAAGCTGAATACTGAAGTAAATAGATTTAAAAATACCACATAATTTAGAGAGAGAAGATTTGTAAAGTTTAAGCAATTCGGAGACTTTAAAGATGGCCCAAAAAATTTTTTAAAAGAATCTGAAAAAGTTGTTAGTAAAGCTAAAAAATCTAAAAATTAAATAAATATTACCTCATCACATTTTGACTTACGAGAAATAAAGAATTATAATTTATTAAAAAGAAAAATAGCCGTTAGAAGTGGATGGTTTCTAATTATTGGAAAAATTGGATTTGGAGGAGAATTTTCGAAGAATTTCGAAGGCCCATTTTTATATAGAAAATTGGCGGATTCTCTTTCTTCTTAATCGACTTTAACCGAACTGTAGATTTTGTGGATGAAGAAGAGGGTGGCAAAGAAGCCAATGCTGCCTGAAACATACAACAATAAATTCAAAATTATCTTGCAAAAAATCCTAAAACCAAAAATAATTAATATAAATAAAAAAAAACCTACCGGTCATGAGGAAGAACAAGAAGACAAAAATTCCAGTGTAGCTAAAGTACAAAATTGTGGAAATTGTGCCGGCGATGGACAACTTGGACAAGTAGTGGATACAGTAGATGAAAAGGTAGACCGCTGTGAAGCCGGAAGTGAAAAAGGATCGCCACCACCAGTGATAGTCTTCGGCGCACAAATGGAAATAGGCCAAGAGAACCGTTGCCTCGGAGCAAGTTACGATGAGAATCAGGAAGACCAACGAAAGGAAACCAAACATGTAGAAGACTTGGTGGGCCCTGAAATGAGTTTTTTTTATAAACCAATTAATTTAATTTAATTTATTGAGTATGTTAAGCTGAAAAAAAACAGTTTAACATTAAATTGTGTGGTTGTGATTTGATTGGTTCGTAGTTGTCTTGGGGAAGAAATTGGAAAATAGGGAAATATTTAGAACAATTAATTTTTAAAATATAAAAAAGTTTGTTTAAAAAAAAATTTTTTTAAATCAAAAGCCTAAAACAAAAAGTAATAAACTCTAAAAAACCTACCAAATACTGTTGAGAATGAAGAACAATTGAATGAAAATGCATCCAAAGGGTAGAATGCCGCCCATCAAAACTCCGGGCAAGGGTTTCGTGTACAAAGTCTGTTCCGGAACTTGTCTCGGATCTGGTTGGTTCGAACCGGAGCCTGAATTGCGGGCGCTTTGAAACCAAAGAATGATCCAATAAAGGAGAGGGGGACCGAGATGAAGAGCCACAACGACAACAAAGCAACCAAAGTGCCGAATGGGACGGCGGCCGACGAGCCCTTCGCCCACAGCATGGAATTGGTCACGAAGAAGACGTTGAAGAGGATACTAAAAATAAATATTTAAAGTCTGAATACAATATTATAAAAGTCTAAAAATTTAATTTTAAAAACTTTTCTAAACTCAAAATACATTAAATATAATTTTTACATACCCTGGGATCAAAGTGCTGGTCAAGACAATGTTGGTCTTCCAATTGATTCCATCCATCATTTTATAGATGCGGGCGCTAACGTAGCCCGACACAATGCCAAAGAGGACATAGAATACCAATGCAAAAGTCATCAGGGAGCCGCGGTTGGCGGGCGACAAGAAACCCAAGCAGGCAAACACTGAAAGAATTGTTAGAAGATAACAAATAAAATTTTTGGATTGTTTAAAATAAAATAAAAAAAGTTGGTTCAGTAAAATAAAAATTTGGTTCTGTTTTGGACAACCCTAAAACATAAAATTACAAATAATAACCAAAAAAACCTACCCAACGTCACAGAGGCGCACAACAAGAGTTGGGTTCCGGCCCCAACAAAGACGGACAAGACCAAGGGGTAGCGAGGCGGGCGGAAAACGTCTCCGTGGACCAACTTCCAGCCAAACTCCTCTTGAGCGTCTTCTCCGAGTCCAGTTGATTGTAGCGGGCAATGTCGCGATGCAGGGTGCGCAACAAAATCATACCGACCATACCGGAGAGGAAGAGAACAATGACGAGCGAGTTGAGAATGGAGAACCATTGGATGTTGGTGTGGGGCATGGAGTCCAGAATGTAGTCCCAACGCGACGACCATTTGAGGTTTGTGGGCTGAAAAAAATGGGTTTTAAATAATGAATTTAAGAAAAAATATTATTTAGTTATTAAGACTACATGGACGAAAAACCGGAAAATAAAAAGCCGGGTTTGTTGAGAGGAGCAAATAATTCAAATTAATCGTTTTAAGATTGCAAAAATTCAGTGATAATTTTATAATTTGCTATGGCTTAAAATGTTTCATTATCCAAAATTAAAAAGTACAAAATAAATTGAAAAAAGCCCGGCTTTTCTTCTTCCGGCTTTTCGTCCATGTAGTCGTTATTAATATTTGAACGAAAAGAAAAATGAGTCAGAGACTTAAATTTTGAAACTCACCTCCCAAGTCACCGAATAGGTGTAGACAATGTTCAAGTCCTTGTCCGTGGGCGTAATGGATTGGGGCGGAGCCGTGGGAGAGCAATCAACCGATTCGGAGACAAGTGCTTGATGCTAAAAGAGAAATATACAATTGTTTAAAAGAAAAAAAAACATACCTTCTCGGTTGAAGCTTAATTCGAATAATTCGTCCGCGATGCTTTCGTCCAAAAAGTTGGATCGTGAGCCATGTCGCGGTACTCGATTCGAATGTCGACGTGGTTGAAGAGATAGTAGGAGTCGGGAGAATTGTAGCGGGTCTAAAAATTAATTTTGTCGTTTTATTTAAACAAAAAATAATAATTTTGGTTTAATAACATATTGTAATAAACTAAAAAACCATACATCCAAAACACAAGCGTCCTTTGGTTTTCCGTCCTTGGTCACATAGCATCCCATGGGGAACCCGGTGGTGCAAACATTCATATTCTGTTGATTGATGAAACAAAAAGTCACTGGCATGTTGTCAATAATCCAATGATGCTGATAGTTGAGCATCATTCCACGCTGCAAAAGCTTCATCCTATCCACGTTCTCGGTGTTCGTCAAATCGTATTTCTTGTTACAAAGCACGGAACACGACTTGGACTCGTTGAATTTGATCTGAAATTGATTAAATTTGATTTTAATTGCATCTAAAACTAAAAATAAACAAAATTATAAGTAAAAAAACCTACTTGATACGGACTAGGTCTGATTCGTTCGCCAAACAGAACTTGTCCCAAGTTTTCGACGGGTGAATCACCCTCTTGACCCACACAAAAGTCAAAACTAAAACAAAGTTATAGAATTAATCCAAATTTAAACATACCTATGGTATTCATAAGGAATAACACTCTGATCGGAGTCCAACTTGTTGACATACAAAGTCACATTGCTCTGAAAGTGTGTTAAACAATTAGATAAAAAAATCCCAAAATGTTCAAATAACCTACCGGACACTTCGCACTCGCCTGCTTTTCGGTACAAAAGTTCACGGGCGCCAAACCGGGCAAATAGAAACCATTAACGCCCTGAAGAAGGACCAAAAGAAGGCCCAAAAAGGACAGCCGTTCCTTGGAAGCCATCGTTAACTCAACGAGGAACGTGCACAGACTCCTAAAAATTATGATTTGCGAAATAAATGAAAGAACAAAAGCGTAAATTATTCCGGAAACATAGACAAAAAATTACAAAAAATTGTTTTAAAAACTGCTTGAATGGAGTAAAATCAACGTGGCACTCCGCTGTAAAATTGAACAATAGATTCAGTACAGATAAATAAAATTTTAAAGGATCACAGATAATGAATCTATAGTTAGTTAATGATAACAAAACTAGTTTAATTTTAGAGTTAAAAAAAAAAACAAATGTCTAATGGAATCGCGATTGATTAATATCAGAATATAAATAATTAATACAATTCTATAATGATCTAGAACTTTATTAGCAATTGTTTTTAACTTTAAAATGCTATAAAGAATGGGGTGGGTTGATTCCCATGAGGGAGGTGGTTGATAGTCAAGTACTTTTGAGTGTCAAAAAACGTGCACAACGGAAAAATGCATGCGCCCGGGCAGAAAGCCAAACTGTTTAATGAAAAATTTTTCGTTGCAGGACCAAAATTTTTTTTATTTTTATTTGATTAATAAATTAAATAAATACAAAATTTTTATAATTTTTTACTTTTATAAATCACTAATTATGTTTTAAATTTTTTTATACAGTTTCAAAATATAATCCCATCTTTCTAGTGTTAAATGACTCCAAGAACATCAAATTTGGCTTTAAATCCAATGAGAAAAACTGGTTTAAACTTAAAATACACGTAAAAAATAATTTTTTTTGTGTTTTAATAAATAAGTCTTTAAATTATGAACTTGAAGTTTTCTAAACCCCATATTTTTATACTACCATCTTTCTAGCATAGATTTCTTTATAAAACTTACAATTTGGTGATAAGAGCGTGGAGATAAATCCATCAGAAATGATCACTATCAGTACGAAAAAATGAGATTTTTTGAAAATCAGTGAAAATTCAGAGAAACAGTTGTCTCAAAGTGTGTCAAGTGTTTCTCTTTTATTTATGATGACTTTAAAAAATGTAAATATATTATTTATGATGACTTTAATAATGTTAATAATTAAATTGTAAATTAATTTTGTAAAAATTTTTGAGTTAAAAAAATTTATTTTTGTTGAAAATAACTTTTTAATAAAAATAATTCGATTAGTTTTTATTTTTTGCCATAATTTTTTCTTTGAAATATTTTTAAACATAATATTTTGTTTTAATTAAATATGTTCGTACATGTAAGTAACTCTAAACTCAAATCAAGAATTGAATTAAGTTTATACCACTTAATTCTATTTTTTACTTAAAATGTTTTAAGTAAAAAACAAAATTGTCCAGAAAATTCTGGCCAAATTTTCGTGGACAAAAAAACCAAAAATAAATAAAATTTAATTACCTGAAAGAGAAAAGTTTTATTTTAATTACCTGAAAGAAAAGAATAAAAAACACCAGAATCGAAACAACATAGTAATTGAGAGCCGTTCTCTCAACTTTAATGCCGTCTGACAAACAAGAATTAAAATTTTGATGAGTTTTTGACGAGTTTCGATGTTCTTTTTGGCCATTTTTAATACATTTTGGCCAATTTTTGACTGATTCTAACTTGAAATAATTGATGTTTCGATGTTTATTGAATTTTTTCAAGTTCAGACTTGTCAAATTATCTCAATCAGTTTTTACTCGGTTCAATCTTCACTTTTTTTTTAAACTTGGCATTTTTTAATTTCTCTCATTTTCAGTTCAATGTCAACTTTTTTTAACATGTGATGAACTAATGTTTGGTCGAGATTTTTGGCCTAGTTTTGAATAAAAACACTTAAAAATCGAACAACATACTTAACAATTGACAAATGGACTTGGACTCCTGTTTTTTGTTTTTTCTCGGTGTTTAGGACAAGTAAAATCCGATAAGATTTTTTTGGCAACTTTTTCTATTTATCAGTTTATTTTTGTTTTTTAAATTTTAAATTTTGTATTTTTAGAATTTTTTAAAAGATTTTATCATTTTATTTACTCATAAATAAAGGTTGAAATCATGGATTTTTTCTAAAAAAGACAACATAAAAAAAGAGCAAACATTTTCAATCAAGAAATGCCTAAAATTATTAATTTTTTAATTTTCCACATTCTTCGTTTTGCAATTGATAGCCTTGCTGTTGAAAAATTCTTGCACTCATCATCTCATTTGCTTTTTTTGGCCAAGAATTATTATTAGTTTGCTCTATTTTTTGATTAAAAACCTCCAAGTCGGGTTCGTTTTTCAATTTTTTTGCAAAGAATACAGTTTCCAATTTCTATTGGCATTTTTTGTGGAGTTTTCGGCATTATTTTTGGGATTTTGTTGGTTTTCCGGATCGGTCATAGGTTTAATTTTGGCACAGAAATGAGTTTTCGACGTTGAAATGAGTCTTTTTAACAAAAAATTCATCTTTCTGTAACCAAAAAAGTTTTTTTGTAGTCTAAAAATTATGCAAAATTTTTTTATCAATTCAATGTGCCAGATTTTCCACAAAAAAATCCACAAAATTGAGCTGATGATTTTTTGAAGGATAGAGCCTTTTGAGGAACTCTTGGGTCTTCGAAAAATGCCGGAGGCATTTTTTGTAGACAGACTCTCCTCTGGCTTGTCCATGGCATATAAAAAGCAAACAAAATGAAAAATGAAAACTTTGAGTTAACGAGAAAAACTTGGGAAAAAGTGCCGTTGATGAATTTTTGGAATTTTTTTTTTAATTTCTTGGATTTATACCAGATATTTGACACTTTATAAAAAATTCTAAAAGACATTTACTTGAAAAAATTCTATTGCGGATTTGATGGGCTTTTGATGAGCTCCTATAATCCAATAAATTTCCTAATTTTTATCTCCACAAACAAAGTACTTTCTCTTGTTTTTTGGTGCCCTTGGCTATTTTACCGGAATTGTTTTTGTCAATAAATAATTTTAAATTTTATTTACACTATTCCAGAAAATTCAGATAATTTATTGAGCTTGTTGATTTTATAGAATTGTCACTTATTTTCTTGTTTTTAAATAACGATCATTTTTTTGATGATTTTTTGAACTTGAAAACTTTAGTAATCCTTTGTTTTTCAGTAATTTCGAATTTTTTTAACACTTTGTTTAAAATTATGGTAAAGAATTATCTGTTTACATGTAAAAATTAATTTTACTTTTTAATAATGGCTAATGTTTTAAATTTTAAAAATGTTATGGCAAAAATGACCAAAGTCATCAAAAATAAAATTAATAAGTTACAAAAATTCTTGCAAAAAATGATTAGTCCTAACTCTATACTGTATCTTTAAAAACTTACGAATAAGAAAATGCCAAAATAAAGAATCAATTTAGAAATCATCTAACTTATTGATTTTGTTTTTTCCGAAATGCATTAAAAATTCAGATGATCAAAAAATCAAAAAAAAAAATTTATAATTTAGTAGAAGAAAAATTTGAACAACACAGAATATTGGACTTGACTCGATAAAAATTTTTGTAAGAATCTGTGGTGAATTGTAAGAATCTATGTGAATGTACTTTTTGTTTTTTTTCTCTGAATTTTTGATGATTTAAAAATGAGATTTTAAATTTTGTAAGATTCGATTTTTGATGACTTTTTTAGCTAATGAATAATTTTCATCGGCTTATTTAAATTTTTGTTTTAAAATTTATAAAAAATTATTGATCTTTTATAATTCATCAGAATCTTTTCCTCAATGATAGGATATATGTAAATATTTTAGAAAGCAGATTCAGAATCAGTAAAAATTCAGCATCTGATAAGATAAACAATAATTCAACAAATTTTCTTTTTAAATTTTTTTGTAATAATATTTTTTTAAACATTCCAGCCAAAAAAAGTCAATCAAAAAATGTTTGCCGCATCAAAAAACTGTTCGTTTTTGGCATTTTTTGACACCCTGTAATTTGAGTCGACAAAAAAATTTTCGACAGAAAGACCGAGATCTTTGTACTAGGCAAAAATAGAAAATTAACAAATTTTTAGTTGGATATTTAGGCCAAAAGTTTAATCTTTGGCACTGAAAAAGTTGCCAGTTTTGACATTTTTGACAAAAAAGTAAAGTTTAAGTTTAAAATAAAAAAAAATATTTAAAAAGTTTAGAAACCCCCTAAGACAGTTAAAAAAAACTCAAAACAAATCCTCGTCATCTAATTTAAATTATGCCGTTTAATCGAAAGCAAGCAAAATTTTCTTGGCCCGAAAAAAGATTTGGCCAAGAACAATTGTGTCTCTTTTTAAAAATTTTAAAAAAGGTTCTAGAACACTTTTCTAAATTAAAAAATAAAAATGTCCTTGTCAATTGTAATTTTATTTTTTAAGAGAAGTGTAAACTTTTTCAAAAAAAATTCCGAAACTTGTTTGATTTTATTGTTGGCACAAGAAAAAATTTGGTTTGTCGAATTTATAAAAAGAGGAAGTTGATTTAAAGTTTAATTAATTTTTTCTTTTTTTTTGGTTTTTAAATTTAGATTTTAAATGGGTCCAATTTGATAATTTTAATTTTTAAATTAATTTTAAATTTTTTAAACAGGTGAGTAAACAATTTTACGTCAACTTCGATTTAAGTTTGAAACTTTTAAAAACTATTTTAGTCACTTTCCAATAAGTAAAAAGTTATTTATTTTTTTAAATTAAAGTTTTTTGTAAGCACTTTAATTTCACAGTAAACTCAATATTAAACTTGAGTTTGCAAACTTTAAAAAAAATTTTAAGTCATTACTTAGGCATTTTTATTTTCGGCACTTTTCTTCAAAATTTGCAAACATCATTTTTTTAAATTTTTTTTCAAAATATTCCCCCAATTTTAATCCGTTTTCAGCCCACACTCAAGAAAAAATTGTCTCATCACTAGGCCTTTGAAAAGTATTATCAAGTGGAATTGATAAAAATTTGTTGAACTTGTAAAAAATTTCAAACTCTTTTGTCTACCGAGTTTTTTGCCATTTTTTTAAATTGTCGAGAATTGAATTTCATTCCAGAGTTCATCCTGAAATTTTCAACAAAATGCCGTGGCATTTTTAAATTTTTTATCACCAAGTATTTTTTTATGATAATAAGTTTCCGGATGACAATTCTAATCGAGTTTCGGCAACAATTGTTGTTATTTTTTGGGAGAAAAACAACTTTTTGAAGGGCAATTTTATAAAAAGAACACTTGACCCTTATGTGTCATGTGTTCATCTTTTTAGGCTCCTCCCGTTTTTTTGATTTAAAATGTTTCTACAATTTTTAAAATTGTTTATTTATAATTTTACCTTACGTTTTTTGTCAATAGTTAAATTTAGAACTCCGTAGATAATCAGAACCAAAATAAATTTACAAAACATGCAAAAAACAAAACAAAAATTCCTTTGTTTTATCCACAAAAATCCCAAAAATTCCTCCCAAAATGTCATTTGAGGATAATCCAACGAGAATATTTCTGGATTTCGGGATTTCTTTGCCAAAAAATTCCATCGCTTCAAATACAACTTTTGCACTCAAAATTTAAATCCTTTTTTGTTGTTTGAATTTTTTTTTTGAAATTCATGCAAATGCCGTTTTTGGAAACAAAAATTTTGGTTTTTTAGTCATCAAAAATGTGGTTTTTTGGATTTTGTAAAATTTGAAATGCCGTTCTAGATTTTAAAACGTGGTATGTTGTTTATATGTGACATAAAATTTGCATTTTCAATTTTTTCAAGTTTAAAATTCCATTTTTTATAACAAAAAATACCGTGATCAAAAATTTTGTTTTGTGTTATCAAAATTTAAAAATGTTTTTCTATATTTGAAAACAGCATTCAGATCTCAAAAATTTTTAAAAGATTGTATTTTAACATTTTTAAGTCTATATAAAAATGCTAAAAATGCCGTTTTGAAATTTTAAAATGCCAAAATTTCACAAAAATCATAAAATTCCCACCTCCTCGACTTTATTTTCAACATCAACCAAAAAATTTCAAAAATTTTAGAAATTTGTGGCACTGTTGCGTTTCCGCTTATTCCTCGAATCGAAATCCGACGAGATTCCGGTCTTCCTTAGGCGGATTTGCATTTTCGCCGTGCCGGAAGCCCAAAAATTGGGGCCCAACAAGAGTTCTTTTGTAGAAAATTTTGAAGTTTTTGAATTGAAAAAGGTTTTCAAAAGTTTTATAAAATTTTTTAATTGATTTTAATGACTTTTGAACAATTTTTAAATGTCATTTTTCTAAAAAAATGCCAAGAACGTGTTCCAAAAATTTCTCAGAAGACCAAAGGATCATATTTTCTTAATTTGGTTATGCCAAATTAGGTTTGGCTCGAAATTTTCGGCCGCAAGATTAAATTTAGAAATATTTGGGCTTTTTGAATTGAACTCGTTGGTTTTTTGCCAAAAAATTGCGGAACCTCTCCTCGGAATCCCAAAAATGCCAAAAAAGGTGGGTTCAGAAAATTTTGTTTCAAAAAATTTTCGAAAAAAATCGCGTGACTCCAATTTTTACAGAATAAAAATGCCAAAAAAAATGCCGAAACTCTCGAGTTCTTTTTGAAATTCCAAAAACCTCAATTTCCAGTTTTTAATCGAGTTTCAACTCAATTTTGTCTCCGAGTTTTTTTAAAGTTTTTCCGATCGTTGATCGAGAATCTTTTTTTTTAAATTTATGGAAGATTGTTTTTGTTTAACTTCCTTGTTTTGTATTTTATTAATATTTCGAAACAACAAAGTCAAATGTAAAAATGCCGTTCCTGAATTTTTAAAAAATTGTTTTTGATTTGGCAATAAATTTGATGACTTTGATGACGAAAAACTGCATCAAATTATAAAAATTTTTATTCATAGGATTTCATAATCTTTATCATTTTTATTTGGTTTTTTTTTAATTTTTATGTCATCATTTTTGATTTTTTCAATATTTTAGTCGTTTTTTTTTATTTTGACAATTTTCCATTTTTGGAAAATTTTATAATTGTTATTTTTATTTTAGTCATCATTTCGCTTTTTTAATTCATTTTTGATATTTTTGATACTTTTGGCATTATTTTTGTTTTTTTTGTTTTGTCGAACTGTTTTATGATTAATTTTTTGGAGAAGTACTTTGTAATCCTCTCAAAAACCTAAAAATTAAAAAAAATTTAATTGTTTCTTTTTTAGTGCACAAGAAGACTATTGTCTCAAAAATAAAAAAATTTTAATCTTAATTTCATAAACCTTTTAGAAAAATTCGTGTCGGGACCCAAAAAAATCATAAGAAATTTAAAACTTTTCAAGAAATAATAATTTAATGATGACATTTTGGAGAAATTTCAAAAATTGTCCTAATAATCCAAAAAATAAAAACAATTTTCTTGCCAATAAAAGTAAAAAAGGAATCGCTTTGGGACCGATAGGAATTCGTTTCAGGACCCAATTTTGAATTTATCATCCAATTTTCAGATTCTAATTCACGTTTTTTTCCCAAAATTTAAGGTCATTTTCGTAATCAGAACGGATTTTAAAGCCAAAAAAATTAAATTTATAAAAATTAAATGTTTTCCAAAAAGTCGTCTTGGGACCCAAAAAAAAATTGAAAATTGAAAAAAGCCGAAATTTGTCCTATAAATTCGAGAAATTGGAAGATTTCCAACTCTAATTCTGTTTTCCCGGTTGGAATGAGTTCAATCATCTGTTTTTAGGCCGAATGAAGTTTCACGAGAAATTTTTATCTGATAAAAATAATTTCTCATGTCTAGAGGTTCTGAAAACAAATGAAAATGATGACTAAAATAAAAATTGCAATAACACTCAATTCCAAAAATTCCGATAAAAAGTAAGATTGCCAAAAAAAAAGTGATGACTAAAAGTATGAAAATGCCAAAAATGATGATTTAAATTATGTTAAAATAAAAATTGATAATTAAATTTTAAGATAAATTCAAATAATGATAACTGAAAAAATAAGTTGAAAAAATAAGTGATAATAAATTATGACATTATTAAAGAAAAAATGAGCCGTATTATCTGATCAAAATCAATTTTAAGGTCCTAAAACAATTTCAAAAAACCCGAAAATTCTTGAAAATTAGCCAATTTTTGCTATTCTCCTTCGTTGTCCTCAATCCACGACTCTCTTGGGACTTTTGAACGGCAATTTAAACATTAGAAAATGGAGTTTTTGGAACGTTTCTAATTTCTGCGAAATTTTGGACATTTTTTGGGTAGATTTTTTTCTCGATATGATCCCAAACGAGATCCGATTCTTATCTAACTGTAGGCATTCCAAGAATTTTTTTTTGAATTTCTCGTGGTTTTTCCTCATTAATTCTGGGCTTTTTTCGATTTTTAATTTGTTTCAAAAATTGTCAACTCTTGTCCAATGTTCCATGATGTTTTTGCAACGTTCCAAAAGTGGCCAACGTTCTTTAGCGTTCCTAAACCTTCCTTGAAACATTTAAACTTTTATTCAGTTTAATTACATAGAGTTTCAAAAATTGGAACGCTTTTTAGTTAATTTTTATCAATTTACAATCGTTTTTGAAGTTGTCAACTGCCAAAATCCTTAAAATTGATCTATCGTTCTACGTCCCAAAAAGTTTTTTTTTTATTTTATTACTTTCATATATCACTCATAAGCTCAATTTTTTTTTATTCATCCATTTTATTGATAATGTTTTATTCAACTAATTGATAATGTTTTATCAACTCTGCCATTTTAAGAATTTACAATAATTTTTTATCAATTTTCAGCATCCATAAAATTCATTTTTATTTTTAACGTTCTTTTAAAAAAGTTTACCTAAATTTTTCACCAGTCCCATAACTTTTGTTCCAATCCTTGTTTCGGCCGTTCCAAACTTACTTTACCGGTTTTTTGGGTCCAATTCCCTCGATTCCAACTATATTGTTTATTCAAAAAATTGGAACGTTCCAATTTTTTTTTGTTAAATTGAAAAAACAAAAATTTTCATAAGTTAGATGAACTCAAAAAATGGAACATTTTCGAATTTTTTTGGGCGTTGAACCGAATTGTCATCGTTTTTGTTATTTTTCTATCAATTGTCATCGTTTTTCAACCTTCCAAACAAAAACGATAACAAAAAAAACGTGCCATGTTAAGTTTTTGGCCAAAAATGGGTCAAAGAGAAGAGGCTTTTCTCAAGTGTTTTGCCCCTTCGATTTCAAAGTTTGATTTGTTTTTAAATTTCTGAGTTTTTTGAACTTTTGTGTTCTTCAGTTTTATCTCACGAATTTGTTTTTGGACTATCTTTTTTGTTTTTATACATTTTTAAAAATTTTTTTATTTCCTTGTCCTAATCAAACATCATTCTGTTCAAGAATTTTAATCTTTTCTTGTCCAAAAATCATACTTTTTGAGTCTTGAGAAGTGTAATTAATCCGTTTAAAAATTAATTTTCAACAAATGTCCAATTTTTTTGTCATAAGCTCCCTTTTCTTCAACGTCAATGATCTTTAATTTTGTAAAAACGGAGGTAATTTATTAATTAGAAAATAAATATTCTTTTCATTCCATAAAATCCGCTAATTTATCGTTAAGATCCTGAAAAAAATTTAAAAAAGATCTTTATGAACAAAATTCAGTATTCAACATTTTTTCCAATGTCACATCACAATAAATAAAAAAAAATTTTTCAATGAAATCCTCTTTTTTTCCTACAAAAACTGCATTTTAATTCCTAAAAAATTTCCAATTTTTCTATTTTTAACTCAAAAAAATGCCGTTCCTTGTCGTGGCAAATTTGGCAATTTTTTTCAAAAATGTATGCCTTAAACATGCCAAAACTAATGCCAAAAAATTGCAAAAAATTAAAAATTCCTAATTTCTAAAACCCCTCAAACTTTCCCACTTTTGTAATTTTTTTAATCCTCATCAAAAACTCAAAAGTTGAATAGCGTAAACTTCTTTGTTTTTGTCATAATTTTTTTTAAATTTCTGTTCTTCGATATTTAGTTTAAATTTTTAATTATTAAAAAATGTCATCAAAATTAATTATAAAAATATTTGTATTTGTCCTCAACTAAAAAATAGTTTTTTTCAATATTATTTTGTTAGTATAATTTCAAAAATTGTCGTCAAAAATTTCTAAAAATTATCAACAAAGATTTCGTGTCCAAAATCATCAAAATTGTGATTTAAAAGTCATCAAATTTTTTATCTACTATTGTACCAAAGTTCATAGATTTATTTATTGATCAATCCACAATTCTGTACAACAAAAAACAAGAGCCCTCGGGAATTTTTAACAATCCAAAATCGAGCAAAAAAAAGTTGAAATAAAGCTGGAATGCACTTGAAGAAAAGCGATTCGAGCCAATTTGGTCAAAAACAAAAAAAAGGAATGCCCTTGTATCAAATTTTTTTGTCATCAAACAAATTTGTTGATGTGTCCTTTTTTGAGTTTTTTTTGTGGTCTGGAAATAATATTGTTTTCTTTATTTTTTGGCCAAAAATCTCAATAAGTTCTTTGCTTTTTTCGAACTTTTTCAATTTTTTTTCATTAATTTATCTTCCTCAATTCGATTCTTTTTTGTTCGTGTTGAGGAAGAAAAACAGGAAGAAATCGATGGTGGATTCGTGACGGCGTCAAGTTCTTTTTATATGGACTTTTCAATCTTTAGAGTTCTTCTAGTTCTTTAGGGCTCAAGCTGGGCATTATAAGGATACATATATGAATATTATATGGTAAATATGTCAACAATATACGGTTCATTATGTGTCTTTTAAATTAATAATTAAATGATCAATGAATATAAATTATATCTTATACATATTGACAATATTTGGATCAATATATCATTATATAACTTACATATAAATATGTAATGATCAATATAATGTAAAAAGAGATATTTATCGATAATATAAAGATCAATATTATAAATAATTAACTTATATTATAAGGAAATAAGATGATCAATATATTGGTATTATGTGGCATGATAATTGGCACTATAATTATCAATATATATTTTATATATTACCTGCATATTATTAGCACTACGGTGTTCATTATATTAATTATTGTAATTATAAAATCAACATATTGTCTTTAGTATAAGGATCATGTTAATAATACTTAGGTAAGCTTTAATAATGGTACTATGCTTATTGTAATATCAGAGAGATATATTGCCGCTATATATTGATATTTTAAAGATTAATACTGCCAAATATAAGTGGCTTAAATATGGCACGATGATACTCATATTGTCCATTATATTAGCCTTATGGAGATACAATAACTATTTATTTATCTTATATAATTGGCATTAATATAACCATACAGCTTGAGGCATTCATTTTATTAAATAATATTAAATTTTTTAGTGACTTAAACTTCTTTTAGAAACCAAAAATTTTATTCTTTGGAATTTTATTTTATAAATATTTTTTTGTTGACGGCTTCTAAGGGGTTTCCCCCGTCTTCAATCAACTCATTTCGAGAAAAGAAGGCTTAAAGTCTCTAGGCTTATCAAAAAAAAAAGATACCAAAATGTTTCCTCAATTTTTATGTCACAAATAACGAAGAAATTCATGGCCAAATTTTTGGGACAAAAACGTAAAATTTACAAAAAAAATTGCCTCCGGCTCTATCAGAAAAAACTGAAGAGGAGACGTGAAAACATGAAAATTAGGTGGAGGAAACGTCAATTTTTTTTGGTACCAAATGAACTTTTTTCTTGGCACTTTTTTTGCGTTTTCTTGCACTTTTCCCTTTTTTTTCGGCAGTGTTTTAAATTTTTTTGGCACTGTTTTTATTTTTCCCTCATCACCACTCAATTTTCACAAAATTTACACTCTTATCATTAAGTTTTTCTTCTTATTTTTGCCATAACGAAGGCTATTATTTTATGATTTTACAGTGTAAAAGTTCATGGTAAGTTTACAGTGTAAATATTTATTGTAAACAAATGTTTCATAACTTTGACTACGACATATTTTTTAATTTATTTTGATGGCAAAAATTGATTGTCTGTCATAATTTGTGTTAGGTCTTTGGATGGACTAAGTTCAACCCTAGCTAACGAGAAACCGTAGTCAATAAACGTGTCCAAGTATTTATAGATAAATACGTTTATTGTTTATCACTAACACTAGTACAATAGTAGTCACTGTAGAACAACAAGGGAGTAGAGAGTAGAGTGGGTACAACTGTTTGTGGAGAACTGGAAGTGAGAACTAACTGATGGAGAACTGGAAGTGGAGAACTGAGTGAGGGAGAACTAACTGATGGAGAACTGGAGAACTGAATGTGGGGAGAACTAGAGAACTGAAGAGTGAGGGCGATCGGGTCGGGTATTTATACTGCTCGGGTCGGCGGGTGCCCGATCGGCTAGAGACTGGTGGAAATTACTAGAAGGGGCAAGACTTACAATGGCACGGGCCGGACAGAGAGAGAGTTACAATATCGGGGGAAAATGAGAGTCAAGTGTGATCTCATTAAGACTGGATTTTTCTAGAACTTAGCCGCGTCCCCAACATCTCCCTCCTTAAGATTAAAGCTTTATGGGGATTGGAGTTGAAAGGCAGGGGTGTTGGCCGCTGGCTGACGTGAGCACGGTGCACGGCACGGTCGCGTCGTTCCGGTCCTGATCCCGATGTTCGTCTGTCGGTCGTGGTCCTGCGCGATGGATCGGTCGTCGTCCATGTCCTTGATTCCACGCTGATGACGGTTGGCGAGCGCTTCCCTTGGCGCGTCGAGCCTGTGTTGTTGTTGTGGCACGCGTGACGGCATCCATTCGGGATGGAGTAGACCGTACTTTTGATGTCGCATGCCTGACGGTCTTTGGACTTGATGAAGTAGACCGCTGCGGGTGGCGAGTGCGTTCCGTGGCACTGCGAGCCTGTTGACGAGAACGATCTTTGGACTTAGGCAAGTAGATCGTTGGTGGCGAGCGTGTCCTGTGACGCTTCGAGCCTGGCAATCTTCGGACTTCTTGAAGACTGCGTTGACGTTCTTGACGAGAGCGATCGTTTGGACTCAATGGAGTAGACCGCTGCGAATGGCGAGTGCGTCTCGTGGCACTACGAGCCTTGCAGTGAACGGTATTTGGACTTCGGCAAGTATACCGTTGCGGGTGGCGAGCGCGTCCTGTGGCGCTGCGAGCCTTGCAGTCTCCGAACGTGTTGGAGTCGACTGCATTGACGTTGTTGTTGATGGCTCGATCCTCATCTGGCTCGACGTGAGCGCTTCCCAACTGCCTCTGGGTGACGATGTAGGAGAGCCCAGCTCGATCCTCATCGTACTCGAAGTGAGTGTGTCCCAAGTTCCTCTGGGCGGCGATGCAGGAGAGCTGATCCTTGACGGTGACGTTGTTGACGGTGATGACTCGATCCTGATCTTGCTCGTCGTGAGCGGGTCCCATGTTCCTCTGGGCGGCGATGCAGGAGAGCTGTTCCATGACGTTGACCTCCTTCGACGGGTGGCGTTGTTCCGGTGGTTTGACGTGAAGATGAAGACACTGTTGCGTTGATCGGCTGACGGTCGTCTGGAGCGGCTGCACATAGGTGGCTAACGGCTGCTTCCACAGATCCAACTCGTTCACGGCGTCCATTCCGAAGGCGTTGAGTCCTCTGACGGATGTGACGGTGATCCTGACGTGTCCTTCCTTTCCACTTGCTTGGACGAGGCCGCGGAAGTGTCCCATGACGGGGAGTTCGTCGTTCCCGGCGTGTTCGATGATCGTCCCTTCTCGGTGGAGTTTGGGTCTTCCGAGACGTTCCCAAACGTCGGCGTCGACCAGCGTGACTTCTGAACCGCTGTCGAAGAGAAGTGAGACGGGTCGTCCATTGATTCGTGCGTCCACCATTGGTCGTCGAGGGGCTGGTTTGTCGGTGCACTCTACGCTGACGATCCTCGCGACCTTCGTGTCCGTTGCTGACGTCGAACGGCACACCTTCGCAAGATGACCCTTGCGGTTGCAGACGTGGCAGGTCGCGGTTGCGTAGTTGCATGAGTTCTCGTGATGTATTCCTCCACAGTGTCGGCACGGCATGTCCGTTGCAGAATTATTCAGACGTCGGCGCGTTCCTTGGCGACGTTCCCTGACGGCGAGTACGCTCAGCGTTTCCTCTCTTCCGATGGTCTTGGTCCGGTAGGCGTCCCTGTGTTCGCGTTCCAGTTGTTGTTCACCCATGATGAACTCCTTGAGCTGGTTGGCAGTTCCATCAGGGTTTGCTCGAATCCATCGTCGTGCTAGCTGAATGATGCGGTCGAACTCCTCAACGTTCCTGTCACTGTGCAGAATGATGAACAGGATGAGTTCGAGCTGACGTACGGAGAGCTGGAAGTTGTCCATTTCCACAGCCAACTGGTGTGTCATAGCGAATCGTCGATTGATGTCCATCGTCGGGCTGAATCTTGAGTGAAGAATGTCGATGATTCGGTTGACCACTGACGTGTCTCGTTTGAAGAGATCCTTGAGCTTGGCCACGATTTCATCCACTGTCGCGTCGATCGGTGCTTTCGGAGCGAGTGACGACTTCAGGTAGGTGTACTCGTCGCTTCCAATCGAGTCGAGGATGAGCTTGCTCTTCTGAGGCTCATTCAACTTGTTGATGTCCGTCCTGAGCGGTTTGATGTACCGATCGTACCATTCCATAAACGGCACGGTTCCATAGTCGGTCTGATTCCGGTAGACGGGAATCTGAGACTTGAGATTGACGTAGAGAGTTGAAGAGTTGTCCGTCGAAGAAGAGAGAATGGCTTTCGCAAGCTCAATCAGTTGAGTGACGTTGGTTGATTCGTCGTTTGGCATTGTTCGGGTTGAAGGGCTCCTTGTTGAGGTTGCTTAGTTCGATTGCAGAGCTGCGCCAGAATTGTTAGGTCTTCAACCTGCAGATGTTGGATCCTGCAGGCTGCGCCAGAATTGTTAGGTCTTTGGATGGACTAAGTTCAACCCTAGCTAACGAGAAACCGTAGTCAATAAAACGTGTCCAAGTATTTATAGATAAATACGTTTATTGTTTATCACTAACACTAGTACAATAGTAGTCACTGTAGAACAACAAGGGAGTAGAGAGTAGAGTGGGTACAACTGTTTGTGGAGAACTGGAAGTGGAGAACTAACTGATGGAGAACTGGAAGTGGAGAACTGAGTGAGGGAGAACTAACTGATGGAGAACTGGAGAACTGAATGTGGGAGAACTAGAGAACTGAAGAGTGAGGGCGATCGGGTCGGGTATTTATACTGCTCGGGTCGGCGGGTGCCCGATCGGCTAGAGACTGGTGGAAATTACTAGAAGGGGCAAGACTTACAATGGCACGGGCCGGACAGAGAGAGAGTTACAATTTCGGGGGAAAATGAGAGTCAAGTGTGATCTCATTAAGACTGGATTTTTCTAGAACTTAGCCGCGTCCCCAACAATTTGTTTGCCAATTTCTTTCTTTATTTTGTAGTATTTTTTTAAAATATCTTTTGTAATCAAAAAAAACATTAAAAAAAGGTCAAAAATGAGCTTTCAAGGCAAAATAAAAATATTTAATTTTAATTATCAAATTTCTCTCATTTTAAAATTTGTTGTGTCATTAGAATCTATAAAAAATTGGACTTTAAAAAAATTTTGTCAATTTTAAAGATATTTTTTACTAATTTGGATTAGAATTTTTTAATTATATGCTCTGGACTTGGCCCACAAGCCGATTTCAAAGTTTTGGCTAATTTTGTTTTTTTCTGATCTCATACTTTTGTCTAACAACAATATTTTAGTCATTTGTCCCAAAATTGTCTCGATTTTTTGTTTTTTTCGACAATTTTTTCTCAATTTTACGACATTTTTGTGGGCCAATTATTCGGCTCCTACTTGAGGTCAATTTTTTCTTCTGTTCCCTTTCATTGTCTTGTCGCAAGTGTTTTTGGCCATAAAACAAGTGTTTTTTTTGTGTGGCAATTTGAGCGAAAGACAAATGAGCGAATACTCGTTTGAGCGAAAATAATTTCAGTTGATAAATTTTATGCTCATAAGTATTTTAAAGATGTATGTAAATATAACCATTTGTATGAAACAATTAATGTTTTTATAGTTATAAAATAAATAAATAAATTGATTTATAAGTGAAAGTTTGATTAAAAAAACATTGCTTAAACCTTTTCTTTTGCACAATCATTTTTGTTTTTCGCTCAAATGTCTTAGTCTAATTTTTCCTGAAAGAATTGTCTCTCCTCATACAAAATGTATACATTTTTCTTAATTTTTCCAACGTTCCGTGCCCTTCTCGACGTTCCATTTTTATGCATTTAATTTTTCAACATTCCAACATTCTTTCCAATTCTTTGTCTCGTTCCCAAGTCCCCCAAAAACTTTTTAAAATTCATTCCTTTATTGAAAAACACTTGACACAAATTGTTTGATTTCATTTCCTAAACAATTTACAAATTCTTTTCATGGCCTGGTTCCAATTTTAAAATTCCAACATGAAAAAAAAATGAAGAAAAAACTACCGGATGAACTTGTTGACAATGTCCTCAGGAAATTTAATTTTTATTTCAACGTGTTTTTTATGTCCTCGTCCAAATCCTTGACCTCAAGATTGTTTTTAAAATTCTTCACCTCAAGTAGAAATTAGATTTTATCAGCCCTCAGTTGAACTCGGAAGTTTTTTATTATTCTCAACTTTGGCCTACAAAATTGTTCAACTTTAAACTGTCTAGAAGATAAGAAAAAGTTGCTTTTTCTTGTCTCGGCATTTTACAAAAATGCTATCAACAGTTGTTTTTTATTTGATACTTTACCGATTTTATTTAATTTTGTATATTAGACTGTATTTTGCGTAGAAATTTAATGTTTTTGAGTGTTTATGGCCAAGAAATTATTGTATTTACTTTTTTATATGAAAATTTAAAATACAAATTCATATTTTTTTATCCATAAAATTTTTAAAATTTCTTATGAAATTTAACAAATTTTGTCCAAATTTTTTAAAAATTTATAAAAAAAATTTTTAATTGTCCAAAATAAATTCTAAAAATTGACAAAGAATTTTATTATAAAAAAGATTTAAGATTCCCAAAACTGGCCATTTTATTGTCCCAAAAATTTAATCGGATAAGTGAAGGTTGCGATTTTATAAATAAAAATTCCAAAATTGGCCTCCAGCCAGGATAATCTCTTTCTTACACGGATCTATGAGTCAAACTCGGCACAAATCGTACAAACTTGAATACACGATAAGGAAGAATCTTTTAAATCATGGGGTCGGAAGTTTAAAATGTTTTAAGTCATCATATTTAAATTATTAACCTTTTTGTCATCATTTTTTTGGCATTTGAGTTTTTAAACGTTTTTAGACATCATTTTTGGAATTTGTATTTTTAAACGTTTTTAGTCATCATTTTTTATGGTATTTTAATTATAAAATCTTTTTGTAATCATTTTTTTCGTTATTTAAGATGTAAAACTTTTTGGATGGATAGAAACATTTAATAAAGCCAAAATTGGATTTAAAGAAGTTTAAATTTTTTGCCTTATTCTTGGAATTTATAGCATGTAAGTCAATTTTAAAAGCTATTTTAAGAATTTTTGTGCCATAAATAAAAAAAAAACGTACAATTTTAATAAGTTTTAAAATTAGAAAACCTGAATTTTTAATAAAAATTCCTAAAAATACCCTGCGGCCAACGATCAAAATCTTTTGTTTTTTGTGTAAAACTTTCTCACCACTTAAAAATAATTTCAAAATTGTTCTAGGCTTTTTTAACTTTGACTTTTGCACCCGTCTGAACGAATTTTGCACATTTGAGGACCAGAATCTTGGAAAAATTAAAAAATCGAGCTTCATTCATTCCAATTTTTTTGAAGAATTACAATTTTTTATAATTCAAAAACACTTGATTACACAATAAAAAAAATTCCACGCGGTGCCATTTCTTTTCATGACATTCTCTTACTTCCATTCTTTAGTCCATTGAGAGAACAAAAAAATGTGTTCAAGCTTGAGCCGGAGATAAAAAAGATTAAAAATTAATTTTTTTAATTTTTGTGGACAATTCTTTATCTCCGATTGGCCAGAAGTCATCGAGAAACACTCAATTTTTGAAATTTTTTGTTTTTTGAGATTGTCTGGTTTTTGTCAAATGTTTTTTTTTGGCAGAACAAGTTGTAAAGTACAACGAGATAAATTAAACATTTTCTATGGGTCCCACCGCGAAAATGACAGAATGCCATATAGATTTTGTTTAATAAAAAGTTTTCAATAATATTCTTAATAATTTTTAAGAAATTAATTAATTTGAAATATTGATTGTTTTTTAATCGACTTGAAAAGTCTTGAATTGTTGTTTTAAATTGAAAAACAAATTAACAATTAATTGTTGGCCAAGTCAGGATCCACTTTAAAATTGATAAATTTTTCAATAAATTAACTATAAAAAATGAAAACAAATTTTTGTTGTTTTTGTGGCAAGTTATTTAAGTAATTGTCATCATAATTAAATATTTAAAAAAAACTTTTTATTTTTTTGACTTTTTGGTTTGAAAATCATCGTTTTTCACGCTTCAAAAATTTCAAACAATCAATTTAAAATTCCTAGACAATGAACCTCGTTGTTTTTTTTCCATTCTAAAGACTGATTTTTGGTGTTAAAAACTTGACATTTTCTTCTAAAAAATCAAGGCTTTGTCCTTAAAAAATTTTTAAAAAGTTGAGAAAAAATTAGTAAAATTTTTAATAATTTGGCCAAAAACTGGGTTGGCCAGATCACTGAGCCAAGAATTATATGGTACAATTTATGGTATTATTTAAAAATAAAAATGTTATCTTTTTTAATTTTTAATCTCAAACTTTTTTACCTCAATTTTTGTCATTTTTTCAATTTTTCAACTTGTTCATTAAGCTCATAACAATAAAAAACAATACCTTTCTGGGTTCAACTATGGCAAAATGCCTAAAAATAAAAAACATCTAAAAGCCATAAAAATTTTCAGAAACTTGAGAAAACTTTTTTATAAGATTTGTGTATTTTTTATTTTTATGGGCACTTCAAAACGAATTTACTACCTTTTTTGGCATTTTTCCACAGGTGAAAACTGGCACTTTTTAATTTTCGTGTTATTCCTTTATTAATTTTTTTAATTTGAAAATCTTTATTATGGCTGGAATTTTTTATTGTCTCAACCTGATTTCCGAAAGGTTTAATTTGTTTTATGAATAATCCATTGCTAATTCGCCAATTATACAGCTTACTATACATTTTATTGTATTTTTCGAAATTTCTCAACATTATTTTACAAAAATTCGATTATAAAATTTGTCAAAACAAGTCTTTCTTTTGTCATAAAATTGTCCAAAAAAATCTCGTGACAAAAATTGGCTCTTAAATAATCAAAATTCATCACCAAAAAATTATTAAATTAATAATAAAACTACCTCGTTTTCTTAATTAAACAATAGATTTATAGCCAATTGTTGTCCAAAAATTTACTGAGTAAAACCAAATTATTTTTAAAATATCCTCGCTAATTTATTTGCCAAACAATTCCAAAAATTGCCGAATTAGTGGGTCCATCTTGACTTTTTACATTCTTAAAATGCCACAATTGTGTATTTTCTAGACAAAAAATCATCTCTCCCACTCAGTTTATTATTTTTTATCATTTGTCGGGCTCATATTTATCAATTTAGTCCATTTTTTTAGTCCAAAAATCGTCAATTGACATTTCTTGGCCTTCTTTAGCTCGGGGCTAATCTTCTGACAACTCAAGAAATATTAAAATGGGTTTATCTTTCGATTTTTTATCCGTGGATTGTTGGATTTATTCAACTGAACAATTAATAAATATTATTTAGAAAAAATCGGATTGTAAAGATTTATTTTTTTATATTTTGAGTACATTCTTCCGTTTTTGTAGAATTAAATTTTATCAAATTTATCCTCGATCAAACTGAATTTGACTCAATGTTTTGTCCTAATGTCATCATTTTAAAAAACTACTATTTTGACTCTTATATATATTAATATATTATAGAAAAAATAAAAAACCATATCATTTTTTTAGTATTTAATTTCAACTTTTGATGTCATCAATTTGGTCTAATAAGCTTATCATCTCATTAGTTGTTTTTGCTACAAAAAAAGTGCCATAGAATAAAAATTTCAGTGCAAAAAAAAGTTTGAAAAAGAGTAAAATAGTCAAAATCGTGTTTACTCTCTGATAAAACAAGAGATAACAAACAAAGTCTTTTTTATAAATTGATAAATTGGCCATGAATCGGCCCAATAAAGTCCATTTATCTGTTGTTTGTTTTTTGACATTTCAGCTCATTTTTGGACCGCTAATCCCAATTTTTGCCCAATTTTAAGGCAATTGGATTGTGTCACAAATCTGGTCCACAAATTTTTTTGGATTAGTGAAGTTTAAACAATACAAAAGTTAATCTCTTTTGTGGTCTTTTTATTAATTTGTACATAAATTTTATTTTTAAATTGCGGGTCCAAAAAACACTTGAACAATTTTTAAATATTTTTTTAACATTTTTTGAGGATTGTAGTGCCAAGGCATTTTTTGAGGGATTTGAGTGTTTTAAGCAGCAGGAACTAATTACAAAAAAAAATTTAAACTCATTTTCAACTAATCAATTTCTCTTTTTTTGATGATGTTGGAATACAAATTTTGTCGTGAGTTCAAAGTTTTTTTTGGAACAAAAAAATTGTCATCTTCAGTTTTTTTTTTATTTTGTTAAGGATTTTTGTACAAATCATAATTTAATTGGGAATTTTAAAAATTGTTGTTTATTTTTTTTAAATAATTTAATTTATTTTTAGTCATCATTTTATTGTCTTTTTTCTAATTTTAAACATTTAAATCATGTTTTTTAACTTTTTTTATAGTCTAAATGCTTTTGTAACTTTTTTAGTCATCATTATCAATTTATCATCATTTTTATCGTCATCATTTTTTTCAAAGCGTCCAAGTCTACTTAACTCCAATTATATTTGCATTTTAACGACAAGCAAAAATTCAAATTTTGTCGAGAAATAAAAAATGCCGAAAAAGAAACTTATCTCATGTGCCAAAAAAATCCCCAAAAAAGTTTCATGATAGGCAAAAAAGACGAGCCAAAAAAATTTCTGGGCCAAGTAATACTTTCTTGAAAAAACAGTGTTCGGCTACATTATTAGTTCTTTGAAGTGGTCTGGCAAAAAGAAAAAAAAAATTATTTTTCTGTAGCTACTACCAAATCTACCAAATAAAGTAAAAAATTAACTTATTTCCACTAGGCAAATTTCTTGGGGATCTTTGGGGCCAGTTTCGAGTTGTGATAAGTCCAAAAATTGGGGAGAAATTAGGCCAAATATTGAAAGTAAGTCCGAAAAATTGGCTGAAAATTAAGAAAAATTGACTGTAAATTAGGAAAAATTGGCCGAAAAGCGTAAAAAATTGGGGTAAAATTCAAAAAAATTGGTCAAAACTCATCCAAAATTTTAACAAAACCACTGATAAAACTGTGCCAATAAAACATTTGAAAAATGTTAAAATGAATAAAGTTTGCCGTTCTCATATTTCATTTTATATACTCAAAAAATATATTTTTATCCCTCGAGAAATTGTCAAAATTAGCCTTAAGAAAGCCCAAAAAAATTTTGCCGGAAACGGGTTTTTTCAAAAAATTTTCTGATTACAAAAAAGTGCCGCCAATTTTTTTGAAAATTTTTTTCGGGATCGACTTTTGGCATTTTCGAGAATATTTTTTGTCTTGGTTCGAGAAGGTGGCACGTGTTTCAATTAAATTTTTTTCGGATGTGGTTCTTTTGCTTCTTTTTTGTTGGGCACTTTTACAGTTTTTTTTTATTATTATTGTGTACTATTATATTTAATAAACAAACTTTTTATTGTCCTGAAAAACAATTTAAACTAAATCGTCACGAAANGNGCTGTATNTCANTTNNGNGTAGCNGCNAGCTATNACTCAANCCACGGTAGTTGNAGTGGCGAGTCAACCATANACCCTGNNTTGTATAGAGCCATNNNTCNCATNACACCTNCNANANGNTANCANGAAAGTCCTCGCTANGGAGCNAGACAATGTNCGAGNTNNTTGNTGNCAGAACTGCNGNATCTNTCNCTCGNTGTGANTGATGTGCGNNCCNGTGANCACNGATCGTGCATGTNACAAACGGCNTATTGTGGCGTANGGGTGGANNTNTTCCTATATNAGNTNGNCCCTNGANTCTNGATNTATGNCTNCGNACTACTTAGCTNAAGTCNNACCCGTAGTCNNTATNCCCTTNGTATCTAAGCACCGANCAANGTGTNGTTTGGCGGANGANTATTGACGACTAANCAAANANNTAAANNGAAGANANTCNACGANNACCGCAACCNNAGCGACGAANTANCCNANGCNACTGNGAGCAGANTCAATGCCCAACGGGTTTGGGACTGAGGGCCGGCCCTTTCGGTCGCGACTTGCTCCCCGTCGGCTCCAAGACTCCTGTCCCAACGGGTTTGGATGCACCCAACCGCTGTTTGGATCCAGTTATATTTGTTGTTCGACTAAAGGTGGGATTTTGTTGAGCGTTTTTTGTTTTTAAATTATTAATACGAAGTTTATAACTGTTAAATTTATATATTTATAGAATTAAAAACCATAATATTAATATATTTTTTTAAAAAATATATTAAAAAACATATTATTTTATTTGTCCAAACAAAATTTAAAAAGTTTTAAAAATTGTTATTTCTTTATTTAAATCAAAAAATTTTAAATGTGTCACATGAAAAATTGAGTCGATAAAAATTTTAAATTAAAAAATAAAATAACAAAGTTCAAGGATTAATACATTTATTCGGTTAAACCTAATGTAAATTCATTAAAACTATTTTTGTTTAAATGATTAAATTCAGAAAAAGTAAAGTAAATATTGTTAAAGGTCTGTAGTATGTTAAAATTTTAACCTTAGTCATCAAAATTCTGGAAGGTGAGAAAAAAAATATAAATGATGACTTTTCAGAACATTAATCATTTAAAAATGGTTTTTGAAGAGATTAAAAGAGTTTAATTTAATTTATAATAAATATTAAGTTACAAATAACAACTATTTATTTTCAGAATCCATTTGTAAGGACGTTCCATCAGCCGGGCTCCCATGTTTTGGCCCCCATTTTGACGGTGCAACGCTATCGTTTTAATCCCGAGAACGGAAAATGCGAGGCCTTCCAATATTACGGTTGTGGTGGAAGCGCCAACAATTTTATCACCAAACAAGAGTGTCAGGGCGCTTGTCAACCCACTTCAATGAATGGTGGGTGGTGAATTTTAATTCAAAATGAATTTTTTTGTGATTTTTTTTTAATATTAAATTATCTGAATTTTTTTAATATTAAAATATTTTAAACGCTATATTTTGAATGACAAAAGATCAAAAAAATGTTAAAAAATATAATTTGTTTTCTATTTTTGACACTTATTCAAATTAAATATTCTCTTGAATTTTTGGCATCTTTTCGAGATAGAAAATTAGTAAGTAAAAAATTCTTTTAACTATATTTATAATATTTATTTTTAGGAAAATTTATTTGTTATATTTTGTATTAAACGAAAAATTGTGTCTATAATTGTGTCTATAAAAAATATAAAACAAGAATAAACTAAATTAATAATTAAAAAAATTTTTTTTATGGCATTTTAGAATATAAAAAAACGTTTTTTTTTAATTTTTTAAAATTATTTAAACTTTTTAATCAAAAGATTAATTGCTGTGTTTTTTAAATAATAAAAAAAGTATTTTTTAGTAAAATTAAAAAAAACCTATTCAGGTTGCAATTATTTAAGAAAATTTTTTTATTTAAATTTAATTTTTAAATTTAAAAAATTGAAAAACAGCCCATTTTGCAGCCTGCAACGGAGTTGCCCCAATGTCGGACGAAGTGGGGGAGCACATCAATGCGTTGTGCCAACAATGTCCCATGCCCAAAAGGCGGTTGGTGCAATTCTCGAGGTTTTTGTTGCCCCCACGCTCAAACCTCGTGCTCGGCGCCCAAAAGCATTGGCCACACGTGTTTGAAGAACAAACCCGGCACTTTTTTGGTATTTCGACACTTCCGCCGAAATTTGTATGCCATTCGTTTATAGCGGTGGGTTTCTTTCTTTTTTTTTTGATTTGAAAAAAAACTTTTATTTTTGGACCCATTTTTTAAAATTGTTTGTCCAAATTTTCAAAGGTGAGAACGAGCGGAAATCGTACTTTTATTTTTTCGGTCGATTTTTTGGATTGGTCAATCGAAAACCAACTGGTAAATCGATTTACAAATTTTATTTTACACACTATTTCTCTAACTGTCTTTTTCTTTTTCACTGAATTTTGGTAAACGATTTACCAAAACTGGTCAATCGAAAACCAAAAAATCAAAAAAATCGCCCGAAAAAATAAAAGTACGATTTCCGTTCGTTTGATTCAATTTTTTGGCCGGATTTTAAATTTAAATCACATTGTAGATTTTTTATTTATTAATACGTTACGTTTTGTTGGAATGTTGTAAAAATAATTTCTGTTGGAAACAAATTTTTTTTAAACGTGCCTTAATTTTTCAAGGCACTTTTTAATGTATTTTTTAATTTTTGTAAATTTTACTATAAATATAGTATAATCTTATATTTGGATTTAAATGACTTTTTTACTATTAATATAATGTTATTTTTGGATTTAAGTGAATACAATTTTTTAAACGATTTTTTAAATCTTTTAAACAAGTAATAAAACGCCGGCTTCTGCACTTATGCAAAAATTAATAAAGCTTGTATTTAAATTAATAAAACATTAAAACATTCAAAATAATAAAACCTATTCATAAAATCCAATTTTTCAGGTTGCGGCGGATCCACAAATCGTTTCGTGGACCGCGAGTCCTGTGAAACTCAGTGCGTCAACAAGTTGGGCGAATGTCCGCGCGGAATGACGCCATTCCTAACCAAGAAAGGAGCACAGGTGAGATTTTATATTTTTTAAATATTTTTTATATGATTTTTATTTATCATTAAGTCAAAAAATTAACCGAACATTAATTTATATCATCAAATTTATTTAAATTTTAATTTTAAAACAATTTTTTTTGAATGTTCCTCTTTTTTACTTAATTAAAGACAAATTATTTGAAGAAAAAAATTTAATTAAACAAAAGATAAGACAAAGAAAATTTTTTAAATATATAATAAAACGTAAAAAAACTTCTACAATGGTTTATTTTATGTAAAAATAGTAAAAAATTGGTGGTGTAGAAAATTATTTACAAATTAGTATTAAAAAGTTTTTAAAAAATACCTTCTAAATTTGTTTAAAAAACAGTAAAAGTCTTATTTTTTGTTTTTAGTAATGGTTTCATTAATTTATGTATATTTTAAGAGAGTTATTAAGGAAAGTTACCTAGTAGATATATATAAGTTTGAACCACCCTGTATAATAATTTTTAATTAAACGTTTGTTATAGGGTATACTAGGGTTTTTAGGTATATAATATTTTGTAAAAAAAATAATAATTAAAAAAAAAATTTTTAAATAAGACAAAAAATTATTAAAAAAAAAGAATACATATTTAAAAAATAATTGTTTTCCAGCGATGTCAATCCAACGCGGCCGGAACTTGCCCCGAAGGCTCGTCTTGTGTCCTCTCTTCCACCGGCGAAAACATTTGCTGTTCTTCGACAGCCCAATGTCCGGCCGCTCGTCTGCCCTACATTATTCCGGGCTCGGACTCGCATGTGGCTTGTCTACCCGACGACGACAACTGCCCTCAGGGCTATCAATGTGTTCAGAGCAGGTGGGTTATATATTTACTTTTATTTTTTTTTAAATATTAAGATCTCGGAAAAGTGAAATTCCCGATGTTGGTTAATTTCTGTACTTGATTTCATGGAACTTTTTTGAAAAAAAATCAAAAAGTCAGTGCAATTTGGCGTTCCATATGGAACAAAAACACTGAAATTCCACAATTTCAAGTTTTAAAAGCGACTAACATTGGCCATTTCACTTTTCCGAGGTCTTATATAAGAATATTTTTTATAGTCTAAATATTTTTTATTGTCCCAAGGAGTGTTTAGAGAGTTGAATCTATTTTTAAATATTTAAATAAACGCTAAACATAATAAACTTAAGGAAACATAAATTTTTTAAACGAACATTTTTTGATACATAATTATAAATTAGAGAGTTGAATCTATTTTTAAATATTTAAATAAACGCTAAACATAATAAACTGAAGGAAACATAAATTTTTTAAACGAACATTTTTTGATACATAATTATAAATTAGAGAGTTGAATCTATTTTTGAATATTTAAATAAACGCTAAACATAATAAATTGAAGGAAACTTAAATTTTTTAAACGAACATTTTTTGATACATAATTATAAACATTAAAATTGTTCAAAATACCGTATTTATAATAAAAAAATTTTGTTGTTTTATCATTTTTATATTAAATGATTTGATAAATTTCCAAATATATGAATATAACTTTTTTAAACTAATTTAAATAAAAATAAACATATTTTAGGTAGGTTAACTTATTTAGCATAAAATTTTTTTAAAAACGTTCGTATCAAATTTAGAAGAAAGGTATTTTTTCAAGTATAAAAACATTTATTTTTATATTTTTTTAATTTTAAACTAATTCATAAATAAAAATAAGTTTTAATAAACGAAAAAATAGGTCTTAATAAACGAAAAAAGGTCTTAAAAACGAAAAAATAAATCTTAAAAAGCGAAAAAATTGGTCTTAAAAACGAAAAAAAATCTACTTTGTTAAAAAAAAATACGCATCTTTGTTTCAGCACCGTGCCCGGCTTCTACATGTGTTGTTCGGGTGGGGGAAGACGGATGAGTGCGCTCTCCTTGTTGAAGTCTCTCCAAAGCGGCGGCCCCGACTTCAAATTCCAATTCGATTGGCGTCCAACACAGTGCTCCAAAATGTCCGAGTGGACTTCAATCCAATGGAATGCGTTGTACGGTGAATGAAATCGAAGGATGCCCCATTGGGTATTTGTGCATTGGAAATGGGTTTGCGTGGAGTGTGCTGCAAAACCCAGCCCAAGTGCCAAAAGAAGCGACGGCCCTATTATATTTCCAAGAGACAGGTTGGTGAATTGTCTTTTTTTTTGAAAGTTTTTACGTGAAATCAGACAACAATTGTAAATTGTTTTTTTAGAGTTTTTATATAAAATCAGATAACAATTGTATTGAAATAGAAAGCTATTTTTCAATATAAAATATATTTTATTAATACAAAAAATTTTTTGTTAAAACAAAATACAATTCTACCTTTACATAACTCCGTTTTAAAAAATGAAAATTTAATTACAATTTTTTTATTTTTTATTATATAAAACAAGCTAAAATTATACTTTTATTTTTCCGGAAAAAATCAGTGCAAATTGGAGTTACATTATGGAACAAAACACTAAAATTCCTTTAAAGTTTTGAAAACGATCAACATTGATGGATTTCACTTGGGAATTTCTTGGGAATTGAATTGGAATCATTTTTATTTTAAAATTCTCATTTTTGAAGTCTTGGAAACTCGGGAATTGGGAATTTCACGATCAATATTGGGAATTTCACATGGATGAATGGATGTTCAGTGTCTTATATAAAAAATTGAAGACCTAACTAAATATGGCCAATTGTCATTGTAATTTGATCAGAATTAAATGAAGATTCTAAACAAATTATATTTATGTTAAAATAATGAGTATACGCTGAGTTACAAGTATTCAAATAGCGGCGGATAATTATGCAACCACCTAATATAAGACATCGGAAAAAGTGAAATGCCCGATGTTGGTCGATTTCAACACTTGACTTCATGGAACTTTTTTGGAAAAAATAAAAAAATTAGTGCAAATTGGCGTTCCATATGGAACAAAAAACACCAAAATTCCACAATTTTGAAGTGTTGAAAACGACCAACATCGGGCATTTCACTTTTCCGAGGTCTTATATATTTTTTGTTGCCAAAAATTAAAATTTCTTTTAAAAATTCCTTTTCCAGGTCCTAACCTGTTCGGAAGAAGACCAAACGAGTTGCCCACGTGGGTCAGCGTGTTTCGGGATCAACATGGAAGGCGTCGAGATTTGTTGTTTGCGCGGCGCTCCAACCACAACCTATTCCAAAGTGCCAAAAGTGGTGCCCAAATGTAAGGACGGAGCTTTGCCCTATTTTGCGTTGGGTTCAAGAGTGCCACAAACTTGTGCTGCGGATCGAGACGAGGATTGTCCCGAAGAATATGAATGTGATTTGGCCTCCGACGAACAATACTATTGTTGTCCGGCTTGGGATCGTTGCCCCGCCGACTCTTCTCCCTTTTTGGTGGAGGGCTCGCGGAAACCGTTGGGTTGCAATTGGATGGCCAACAATTGTCCCGAAGGCTATAGGTGGGTTTTTTGTTTAATAATTGTTTTTTTGTTTAAATTTAAAATTTTTTTAGAATTTTATTCCCTTTAATCTTTACGTAACAATTTAAGGTTTTTTTTGTCTAATTAAAATTTTTTTAGAATTTTATTCCCTTTAATGGTTACAAGTTACAATTTAAGATTTTTTGTATAAAATTTGTTTTTGTTTTTGTTTTTGTTTTTCTAATTTTTATTTAAATTAGAAAAAATTAAGAATTAATTGATTACTTAATTTAAAACTAAAATAACATAACGTTTATTATCTAAAAATTAATTATAATTTTTTTAAATATCCATTGTGTGATACGTCAAAATGACGATCAAAAGTTTCTCTAGCGTAGCGTATTAAAAAAATAATTTTTGAAAATATTAATTTTTCAACGAGATTAATCTGTTAGTTTGCAAAAAACTTTTTTTATCAACGTTTTGGATTTTGGTCATCATTTTATGTTTTAAATAAATGATACAAAAATGAACATTTTTAAAATGAAAATATATTTTCTCAAGATTATCAAAGGATAGTAGTTTATTTGCCGTTTTAAAATCAAGCGATTTGTTGCAAGAATCGGCCGTTTTCGGCTCAATTTATTATTTTTATATTTCAATTTTTTATACCCCGATACCGATACTAAACGTTTTAAAATTTCAGTTAAAAAACCGTTTTAAATAATAATTAACATAAAAGAAATTTTATTAAATGAAAAAAAAATATTATTTCAAAACAAACAAACCATAAATTTTCTTTCAGTTGCGAAGGCTCCAAAGATCGAGCGATTTGTTAGAACCGTTTTTAAATATTAAATAACATAAAAGAAATTTTATTTATATTTAAAAAATAATGATTATACAGAACAAATAAACTTCAATTAATTTTTCTTTCAGTTGCGAAGGCTCCAAAGATCGAGCGATTTGTTGCAAGAGTCGGCCGTCTTCAGCTCAATGCCCTTCGGGTCAGTCGCCCTTCCTCTACGCCAAACGCCCTCTGGTTTGTCCGCCGGGCAAAAAGAGTTGCCCAAAGTGGTTATGAGTGTGTGCCGGCCCGCTCCGGCGGCCTCAACATTTGTTGTTCCGCCGTCGAACACCAACAACCCGAGTGTGTTTCCGGCTATGGCTACTTTGATCCGTGTAGGTTTTAAGTTTTTTTTTTTTAAATTTTTTTAAATATTTTAAGGTTGCTTTTAGCTTTTTAATAGTAAAGATTTGAAATGGCCGATTTGGCATTGTGCAGTTTTAAGTATTTTTTAATCATGAAAATCTTTATTTTATTTTGATTTAATTTAATTAAAAACTAATATTATAAAACTAAGTTAATTAAAAAAGGAAATATTATAAAATCAACAATAAATAGATTTGATCCGTGTAGGTTTTTTTTTGCTAAATGGAGAAATTTTACCGTATAAGCTTTATTTTAAAAGTAAGTAAACTTACAATTAGTTTATAGTATTATTTAAGTATTTTATGTAGTTTATCGTTTAAAAAATAATTAAAAAACAATATTAATAAATTGTCTATAAATAGGTACTTATATTAATAGATACTCTGATCCGTATAGATTTTAATGATGTTAAACAAATTTTGCAAAGTTGGAGAAATTTTACCGAAGCTTTATTTTTAAAGTAATTTAATTTAAAATGTGTTTATTATTTAAGTATTTTAGTTTTTTCGTTTAAAAAATTAATTTAAAAAACAATTTTTTTCTTTTTTAAATTCCCGGTTTTATCGGGTCCCGCAAAGAATACGTTTCTAGAATAGGAAAAAAGCTTGAAGTTCGCTACAATTTACTACTAACAAAATATTTATTTTTCCAGTGACCAATTTTTTGGTTTTATTGATTTATAAAAACGCTTGTTTACCAAAAAATCAACAAAAAAGTACGATTTCTGCTCGTTTTTTACCGATAAATTTTTTTGAACAAAAAATTTCTTTCCAGTGACCAACAAGAACCAAATCTGTGACCCAACCGAAAACACTTGCCCACCGGGCTACGGTTGCAAACGTTCAACTGTGGCGAATGCCCATGTTTGTTGCACAATTCAGGCCGACACCCGTTCGAGGGCTATTGCCCACCGGGCCAGATTCCCTACACGAATGGGAATGCTTTGGAACCGCCAACTTGTCATATGGCCCTTGAATCCCTGTCCCACTTCGGCCGCCTATCAATGCGTTTATTCGGCCGAGAAACAGAATTCCTATTGTTGTGCTCCAGTGGATACGACAATGGTCTCCACGGGTGGAAGTCGATTCGGTTTTCGGCATTTCAAATCGCATTTGACAACGCCGCCGCCTTTCAATAGTCGTGAGTTTTTCGATTTGAGTTTTTTTTTAACTAATTAAATTATTTTATTATTTTAAATTATTTAAATTATTTTTTTTATTTTAAAAATATTATAAGATTTCTTATTCGAATGTGACTATGTTTTGTCGTTTAACTATAACAATTTTAAAAAATTAAGATGATTCTATATATGAATATAACGAACGGAAATTGTACTTTTATTTTTTTCGGGCGATTTTTTTTTTGATTTTTTGGTTTTTGATTGACCAGCTTTGGTAAATCGTTTACCAAAATTCAGTGAAAAAGAAAAAAAAAGTTAGAGATATAGTATGTAAAATAAAATTGGTAAATTTGAAATTTTTAAAGAAATTTTATTGATGATTCTAAACAAATAACATTTTGGCCAAAAACTATATTAGCAAAAATTTATAACCAAAATTTTTTTAGCATTTTATGTATCGACGAAGACGTAAAATTTTATAAATTTTAATTATTTAAACTATAATTTGTAAAATGTTAAATTAATGTATAAATGTTTTCACTTTTTGTCGGCGTAATTGTCCAAAAAATTTTAAGGGTTTAAAAAATTTTCAAACCCTAATTTAAAGAGAGAAAAATTTCAGACATGCCCTCTCGGACCGGAATGCCATCGGGAGTCAACGTCCCAATGCAACTGGTCAACCTACCCCAAAACTTTATGGGAATGGGAGGCCAAGCCGCGGGAAATTCTTTTGGGCAAGCCGCTTTAACAATAAACGTTCAACCAAATGTTCAACAACCGAATTTGGCCAATTTACCGACTTCAATGGGTTCAATGGAGAATCAAGGGTTGTCGAATGCGGCTCATATTGTTGCTTCATGTCCTCCATGGTCGAAACCCTTGCTGAACATGCAAACCAAAAGCGCGCAGACTTGTTCGACTTGGAATCGCTGTCCAACCGGCTTCACTTGCTATTCGAATCATCCCGACGGTAGAAATGCCCAATGTTGTACGACGGTCCCGTTGGATAATCAAGTGGTTTTTCGAGCCAATCCGGCTTTGGTTCAAGCCGCTTCTGAAAACCAATTCGGACAAAACAGCCCGAATTCCAATTTGGATGGGTCCAACTCGAATCCGGGACTGAGTCAAGATGGATTCGGAGCTCAGGAGCCGGCTCAATTCGCCTACTCACCTTTGGACACGTTTCCACCCCAACAAAGCGGGCAAAAAACGATTTTGCCGCTTTCAATGGGTTCATTCAGTCAACAAAATCAACAAAATCACCAAAACCAACAACAAAACTTGAATTCGGCCTCGAGCACGGAACAAAAAGCCAAGAATGGGGAAACCAATTTTTCTGGGGCTACAAATGTGGAATCGGTTCGAATGTCCCCACCCAAAACAATGACCGCGGTTGTGGTGCCGGCTTTGTCGCTTCCAGCCAACATCACTCTGGTTCGATGCCCCATGGGCACCGTCAACATCAGTGGGGTCTGTAAAAGAAGTGGGTCTTTTTCTTGGATTTGAAAATTTTTTTTGATTTATTAATTTGAATTTTTTTTATTAATTTTAAAATTTTTTTTGTTTTAAAATAAGGGTTTAAAACATTTTTTTTTTATTGTTTTCATGTAGTGTATCAAATGGCCAAAGCATGAAGCCGGCCGTATTTTTTTAAATTTTATTCTCAAAATTAAATATTTTTTAAACAAAATAAGTATTCTATTCTGTAATTTTTTAGACTCCTAATTAGGAATTATAAAAAGGAATTTTAATTTTTTAGTAAATTTCACCAAAATTAAGTTTATAGAAACATTATTTTTAAAAATTATTTTAATTTATTTAATAAGTTTTTAAAAAGTTTTTAAAATTTTAGGTTTTAAAACTCCCTATCAATATTGTTAAGCGTTTTAAATTTTATAAAACAAATTAATTATTCATTGACTAATCAATTTTAAAAATTTTATAAAATTTATTTAATTTTTGTTTTAAAAAATTTGTTTTTTTTTTTATTCAATAAAAATACGTTTTAAATTTTAAAATTTTAAAATTCCCTTATATGTTTTTAGTGTATTTTGTGGGGCAACACGGCTGTGAAAACGGACGAACAATGCAATCAGCGGACGAACGGGACCCATTGCACCAAGGGCTACTGTAGCTGTAGAGATGGGCGCCTAATTCACGAATCCAAATGTGTTCAACAATGTCCCGACGGGTTTTTGAATATCGCCAGTCGTTGCCACGATTTTAACTACCATCGTTTTTATGGATTCGGTTGAAGAGAGGGCGAATGGAACAATTGGCGGTTTTTGTTTGGATACGGTTGTTGTTGAAGAACAATGTTTGGTCCAAAACTCCTATTGCAACGAACGATCCATCACTTGTCAATGTAAACCCGGTTTCGAACTGAAAATGGACTTTGGTGATAAGAGTGATAAGGTGGGGGATTTTGAAATATTTTTTATTTTTATTAAAGTGTCTGATTTTTAATTCGAATTTTTATTTGAATTTTATTTTTAACTTAATTTAATGAAGGATTAACAAAATTGTATTTTTTTATAAAATTGATAAGATTAGATCTTATTAATCAACAATAATTAAAATTGCCGGACACTGTAAAATATGTCGAGTATGTAAAAAGTCACTTTCGTTTAATTTTTTCATTAAATATAATGACAATATTTTTTCTGACTGGTTTTTTTTTATTTTATGAAATCAGTATAGGATCAACAATTACAATTATATGTATGTACAAGATAAATAATAAAAAATGTTTAAAAATATTTTTAAAATAAACAAAATTTTCTTTGAGACTTTTCGTTTAATTAAAATTTATTTAAGCTTATTAAAATTTTTTTTGAAACTTTGAATCTTTTCCAGGGTCAATGTCTCGAAGTGGAGAACAGCAAATTCAAGGGTTTCGAGCCGATGGCCGACGAGCAGATGGCCGAAACGAAGAAGAAGCCATCCAACCCGTTGAACAGAACTTCTACGTTATTGGGGCCGCTTCTTTGGCCGATGAGGGTTTGAATTCTGGAAAAGACGGCGAAATTAATGGAAAAGAAGACAAAAAATGGCGAAAAAACTGGAGAAAATGGTGAGAATTCGACTAAAAACGGTGAAAATTCGGCTAAAAATGGTGAAAATTCGACTAAAAATGGTGAGAATTCGACTAAAAATGGTGAAAAATTCGGCTAAAATTGCCGAAAAAGATTTTTCAAAAACTGAAATGCCAAAAATCGACAAAAAAGATGAGAAATCAACGTTGACAGAACCTCTGGACTTGGCCGCTTCTCTAAATGAGACTTCCATTCATGTTCGAGCCTCCAATGATGAGGCCACCGTCGAGATTCTCACCAAAAAGGCTTGAACAGGTTTTTTTCTAATTTTTTTAAATTTTTTTCTGGAAAAATTTTTTATTTTTACCGTTCAAATTTTAAATTCTAAATTTTGTTTAAAGTCTTTCTACCTAAAAGAACATGTAAAATCAAATTTAAATCTCCATTTTTTCTCCAAATTTGTCGATAAAATTTAAAATAAAAGTTTTTTACTTTCTAAAATTCTAAAAAACTTGTAATTTCATTTAATTTTATTTGTTTAGAAATTAAATTTAATAATTTTAAGAAAGCCATCAATTTTTGTCATCATATCTTTTTTCAACTTGTTTAACCTATTTTTAAATTGTTTGTCTAAAATTGAAACAAGAATTAAAAAAGACGTACCTTTATCTTTTTTGATTAAAAAATCTTATCAAATTACTTATAAAATTAATATCTTATATCTTTTAAACTTATAAAAAATCCACAAATCTTAATCTTGTGGAAAATCAATAGAAAAATTCAAGTCCAAATTCTAATCAAAAATCATTATTTATCGCACGCCAATAATCTATTCAATTAACTTTATTTTGTCAATTTCTTATCTTATCCATTTTGAAATATTATTTGCATAATTGTACATAATAAAAATGTAAACATGTATGATCTTTTACGAATAAAAACAGTAATTTAATAATTCAATAAAAAATTGGTTTGATTTTTTTATTTTCAATGACTGATATTTTTTTCAAATTTAATGACTAACAAAAAAGGCCAATTGACTTTTTGCTATTTTCTCCAAGAAAATCCAAATCTATAGTATTTTTACTAATTTTGATGATTTTTTTTCAAAAATAAATTATTCGTCATCAAAATTTTGACTCTCGAGTTTGATGAGCGATCTGATCTTATTAATTTTATAATTAGGTTTGATTCATATTTTTGTTGTTGTTAGTAATGATTTAGATTTTTAATTGGCCATAATATAGATTTTATTTTGAAAATATACAAATTAACGAGGTTTGTTAATTAAAAATAGATAAACATTTAATAAAAATTATAAAATATATTTCATCAGCTTTCTCTTGTATTTTATAAATAATTATCTATCAATAGTTGTAGCAAAAAATAACACTAAAAAAGAAACAAATCGTAAATTAATAAAAGTATTATCATACCAAAAGGTAAAAATAAAAAAAGTTGATAAACAACCAACTTGTGTGGCATTTTTTGTTCAAACAATTTTTGTTTATCTAAAAAAATTAGAAAGAGAAATTATGAACTTGAGATTTGGCCAAAATTGAAATTTTGTTTGTTGATCTATTATTTATTTAAAAAAAAACTTAAAACGTCTAGGTAAATATTTTTTTGTTTTTCTGTCAAAACATTAATAGTCATAAAAAAGTTTATAAATATATGACGAGGACAAATTTTCGAAGTGGTTTGAAAAAATATTAAGTGAATACGTATAAAATATCTAATTTTATAAAGTATTTTTTAATTTTAATTTTTTTGAAACGTTAGTTATTTAAATTTAGGATTATTCAAAGATTAATATTTCTTGGCTCCGATTCTTTTGTAGAATTGGACTCTGTGGATCGATTAAAGTACAAATCAAACATTGAACGGGAATCATTTTTTTTTCTAAATTGACCTTTAAACGTTTATTAAGATCAAAAAAAAGCTATTAAGTTAATATAAGTGTAATAAAATTTTTTAATTCTTGTCAAATGTCTTTTTAATTCAACTATTGATTTAAAAAAAAATTTTCATGGATTAAAGACATAACTTAAGCTAATTTTTTTAAAATAGGTTTCACAAAACTTTTATTTTTTTTTTTTGACGCTTAGAAATTTTTATTTTACCGTTTAGATTACTGTAACATTTTTTGTTTATATTTGTTTGTTTATTTATTCTTTTTTAAATTTGTGATTAATCCAAAAACAATAAAATCCCGTGTTTGGTAAACAAAAGAAAACAAAAATTTGCCAATTTTTTTTAAATTTCAAATGTCAAAAAAAATTTCCGTTCCAAATTAGAAAAAAAAAACAAAAAAAACCATGGGACACAATTGAGGGAAAATCTTTAAAAAAATCATCGTTTTCAGAGAATTTATTTAGCTTTTAATCATCATTTTTTGATTTTCTTTGGTTTTATTTTTTCCCACTTTTTTCTCACCAAAAAACGCCCAAAATCAGTTGAAAAACTAAAAATTGTGATTGTTTTTTGAGGCAATTTTTGTATCTTTTTTCTTCTATTTTTGGCCATTTTTAATCATTCTGGGAGGAGGTGGTTTTTTGTTTTATTTTTTTGGTTTTTGGGAAAAAGAAAATTGATTGATTCATCCAGTTTGATCTTTTATAAAATTGTATAAATTGAGGATTTTTTGAATGTGAGGTCATTTTTATTGGCTTAAACTCTTAATTAATTATTTTAAATCGGTTTTTATTGAATATTATTTTCAAAATATTGTTATTATCAATCAAAATTTCGAAGTTTTAAAAAATCTCAAAGTCTGTCGTATTTAGAAAAAAATTTTTAAGGATAAAAGTATTCAAATTTTATTAAAATTTGATCTAATTATTTTTTATTTCAGATTATTTAAAAATTTGCGTATTTCATTCTCGTATCCACATCTTATTTTCATTTTATTTTGAAATTTTTTAATCACTTATAAACATTTTATAAAATTTAATTTCAATCAAATTTTCACTTTCAGATCAATTTTTAATCAACTCATCTCCGAAAAATCCTCTAAATTCGTCAACGAAACCCAAAAAAGCCCAAGAAAAACTAGTCGAAAATGTCCGTGACCGGCCGCGAATTTGGAACAAGTCCAACAAGAATCCAAGAACACTTGGATCCACGTTTTCCAACAAACCCTGGCCTCGGGATGGCGCTTCTATTCGAATTTGGCGGAACGAATTGTCACTCCGCCCGATTCCAACCCCTTGTTGGTGACTTCGGCCCTCGATTTGGCCAAAGCGATTCGCGAAGGCGAGGTGGGTTGATTTTAAAGACTTAACACAACGTTTTAATGTTAAATTTAATGTTTGTTTTTAAAGAGTTTTTATTAATTTTTAAAATATTTTTAAGTTAAATTTTAATGATTTTAGCTTATTTTTAACGAATTTTTTAAGCCATATAAAAGTGTTAAAGTTAAATTAAAATGATTTAGTTTATTTTTTAAGGAGTTTTGTAATTCATTATTTTAAAAGTTTCGTTTTTAAGGTTAAGATAGATTGGATTTTTTAATTTTAATATTATCGTATATTTTTTATTTTTAAATGATTTTATAAGTTACAAATATAAAAATTAAGATGAGTCTATACACTATTAAATTTTGTGTTAAATTAGAATTGTTTACATATATTTAAAGTCATAATATTTTTAATTATATTAAATTATTTTACATAATTCAGAGGTATTATAAGTTTTTTGTATGCAGAGAATTTTAAATTTTAGTTTTAATGAAAAAATATCACCAACGGGCGTGATGAACGTTTAAAATATAAAATTTTCAAAGCTTCTCAAAACTTTAATTTTTTTCCCAATTTCAGTTGTCCTCCGAAGAGCTGGTCCGCGTCTACATTGAGCGGATTCGTTTCGCGAATCCGTACGTCCATGCGGTGACCGACGTTTTTGAGGCGGACGCCATTCTTCAGGCTCGAGCCGTCGACACACGCCTTCGGAAAATGGACAAGAACTCGGAGGATTTTAAGAAGGTGAATTTTAATTTTTAAAAATTAAAAAAAATTGTTTTGTTTTCTTTAAGTTTTTTAAAAATGATTACTTTTAATTTCCTTTTACTTAATTAACAATTTTTATTTTTATTTTTAAGAGACTTGTACTGTTTTTTGATTAAACATTTAATTGTTTATAAAAAAAAGTTAGCAAACAAATTAATAATTTTTAAATTCAGATTTAAGGACTTAATTTACTGTCAATCTAAAGTTTTTAAGGCAAAAAAAACTAAAAAGATTTAAAATCAATTTTCTAAACTACATTTAGAAAATAAATTTTAATTTTAAAAATCTTTAAAAAAATCCTTAAAAAATTATAAAATAATCAAATTTTCAGTTGGCCTCGACTCAACCTTTTTTGGGTGTGCCCTTCAGCATCAAGCATTGTTTCGACGTGGCTGGGAAGAGAAACATTGCTGGTTTGGCCTATTTGCGCGATGTGGCACCTGCTGAAAAAGACGCTATTTGTGTTAAAAAGTGGGTTTTTTATTTTTTAGGTTTGTAGATAGTTGTCCGAATTTTTTCAAAATAAAATCATCTTTTTTTCACATTTTTTATTTATAAAGTCGATTTAATTTATCGTTTAAAAATTTAAAAAAAAACTCTTTTAGGATTTACCTTCGAGATTAGGTTGACAAGAATTCTTTCTCAACAAGAAATTAGCTAGAGCTTAAGACATTAACCTAAAACATACAATGCCCCAAACACAAAATTCCCTTTTATACAGGGTGTCCCAAGTTTTTTTTTCAGTTTGTTTGGACCATGTAACTATTTTAATTGTGGATGGATTTTAAAAAATTTAAAAATTTTCACAAAATTCAGATGTTCCCAACAAAATATTTATTAAAATTTTTATAATTGATTCACTGGAACAGGTAGAAAATCGATGCCAAAGTTAATACCAACTTTTTTAAGCTCTTTAGGAGTTCGCCAAATTTTCGAAAAAGAAGAAAAATTGATGAAAATCCTTGATTTTTAATGGTTTTCTCTTTTAAATTTTTTGAAAAATTTACGCAAATTTTTGTGAAAAATTTTTTTCCACTGAAAAATGGATTTTAGTCTTTTAGAAGCATAAACTTTGGCATCAGTTTTCTACCTGACATTATGGATAAAATTGTCCAAATTTTATAAAAATCTTGTTGGGAACATCTGAATTTTCAGAAAATGTTAAAATTTTAAAAATCCATCCACAATTTTAAAAGTTATAATGTCAAACAAACTGAAAAAAAAGTTGGGACACCCTGTAATTTATTAATCACAATCAAACGTTTAAAAATAAAAAAAAAACTTTCCAGTCTCCGACAAACACTTTGGTTTGTTTTCGTCGCAAGACACAGAATTTTTTATACATTTTTTTATTTAAAAAGTCCATTTTTAAATTTATTAAACACAGCAGCCTATTTACCGTTTAAAATCAAAAAAAATTTCCAGTTTCCTACAAACACTTTGGTTTGTTTTCGTCGCTAGACACAGAATTTTTTATACATTTTTTTATTTAAAAAGTCCTTTTTTAAGTCTATCAAACGTTTAAAAGGCAAAAAAAAACTTCCAGTCTCCGACAAACACACACAGATTTTTATTTAAAAAGTCCTTTTTAAATTTTGTTAACCAATGTATTCATCACCATTTAAAAATCAAAAAAAAAAATTTTCTTTCCAGTCTCCGACAAACCGGCGCCATCCCACTCTGCTACACGAATGTGCCGCCGGCTTGCATGTGGGTGGAGACGGCGAACAACGTTTTCGGCACCACCTCCACTCCCTACGACACCCGCCAAACTTGTGGGGCTCTTCGGGTGGCGAAGGCTCTTGCCTCAGCTCCCAATGCTCCGTTATTGGAATTGGCTCGGATTTGGGTGGATCGGTTCGGATTCCAGGTGGGATTTTGAAAATTGTTTAGTCAGTATTTTTTTTCCAAAGTATATTTTAAGTAAAACGCCTATTTTTAAAAGATACCATTAAATATTTTTGAATGAATTTTCAAAATAAAGTGATTTTCTGATAGCTTATTTTTTAACCTTCTTTATTACTTTATTAAAACATTTTATATTTACAAATGTGCTTTTTTTTCTTTACAGATACTTTAATAAACGTATTATGTTTTAATACGTTTATTAAAAATTAAGGAATTTTTTATATAGATGTACAGGGTGAGTCAAATTTTTTTCCCCTTTTTAATTGCGAATAACTTCTTTGATTTTTTATAGATATTAATGAAATTTAAATATATTAATCTTGAGGTCACAAGTATTTTTTTGACACCGATTTTGTCAACAAAAAGATGTTTCATCGACTAGAAATTTAAATCAAAAAAGGAACTATCTTTTTTGGGCTTTTCGTCTTTTTCCACTGAAATTTTCAATTTGTTCAAATTTTCGTAATTGAAAAAAAATTAATTTTTAATGAAAAATCGTCATTTTTGTTAATTTTTGGAATACTGTAAAGTTTATAACTCAGCTTCTACATCTCGGATCGACATAATTTTAACAGATTTGAAATCAGCATAAAAAACTGAGTTGAATAAGCCTAAAAAATCAAAGGCTAGGGCGCGAGCTGCCAATTTTTTTTTGCAGCCTGCATTTTAAAATAATAAATCTAATAATTTAAGGGCTATGCTGAGGCTTAAAATTAAACCTAGCTTCTGCTTAGCATTAGAATGAGGCCTTGTTATATGCTTAGTAGCTTAGATTAAAATTCAGGCTTAGATTTAACCTTAAACAACAATTAAAATTGGCAAGCTGCGCCCTAGCTTCTGCAGCCTGCATCGCTGACCCTTAAATTTCATTTTAAAAATTTTTCAATTACGAAAATTTGAACAAATTGAAAAATTTCAGTGGAAAAAGACGAAAAGCTCAAAAAAGATAGTTCCTTTTTTGGATTCGAATTTCTAGTCGATGAAACATCTTTTTGTTGACAAAATCGGTGTCAAAAAAATACTTGTGACCTCAAGATTAATATATTTAAATTTTATAATATCTATAAAAAATCAAAGAAGTTATTCGCAATTAAAAAAGGGGAAAAAAAATTTGACTCACCCTGTATTTGTATTTAAAAAATCCAATATTTTGTTCTAATTAAAATAGCTAATTTTTATAAACACTAAAAATGATTTTAAAACTTATTTTTCAACAAAAATTTTGCAAAAAATCAATAGTTGAAAGAAAATTTGGGTCCCGACTGGAAAAGCGGTCAGTAATTGTAAATGAGTGCCAAAATTGTTTAATTCAATTTTTTATAAATACTTTTTTTCCGATAATTCCTCAAATTTTTTTTCGATAATTCCTCAACTCATTGCAGGCATCTTTAATGGGATTTACGCCCTAAAACCGTGGACCACCATCTCGTTGGTTGGCCATTTGCCGGCGGCGAGTTCACGCCCGAGTTCTTGTCCATGGCCCAGACGGGGCCATGTGTCGTTACGCCGACGATTTGGCGACTCTTTATGGAGTAAGTTTTTTTCTAACATAAAAATTTTTTAAATCGACTTGAGATAACTAACCAAAATCCTAATTTATATTTTTTTTTTTATTTTTAATTTTTTTGACTGGTCAATCGAAAAATAAAATAACTGGAACTGGTAAATCAATTTAAAAATTTTATTTTACCCACCATTTTTTCTAATTTTCTTTGCCTTTTCAATGAATTTTGGTAAACTGTTTACCAAAAAGTGGTCAATCGAAACAAAAAAAATCAAAAAAAAATTGTTCGGAAAAATAAAAGTATGATTTCCGCTCGTTAGATCATAGAAACAGGAGCACACACAAACGTTTAAATAATTAAAATTTATCTTTATTGATTTTATGACTTTTACGGTATTCAAATTTCGTTTTAAATTACATTTACATTTTCATTTTAAGTTTTAGAATAATTTACGCTTGTTTTTGGGGTGACTTAATTAATTTTTGAACTCTAAAAATTATAGGATTTTTGTATCGTCACAAAATTTTCAATATTAGTTAACAACACCTTACTCTAATTAAATGCCAAATTTCAACTAAATTGATAAATTTGTTTTTGAGATATTTCAAAAATTCAGATGATACTAATAATCGTATAAGAATTGAAATTTATACGAAATAAATTGAAATTGAAATTTGTTAATAATCTAAATTTTAAAACTATTTTTCAGGCTCTTGCCGCTCTGCCCATTCCCAACGACTATGAGAAGTTGAAGCCGACCAATTTGGGTCAGCTCCACGCTGAACAGTGCCATCAACTCGACATTGTCCGCCGACTTGGCCGATTCTCAACGGAAAGTACGTTATTTTTATTAATTTATTAAATTTTTTTTTCGTTTAAACAAGATATATTTCTGGAAAATAATTTCTTAAAAATTTTAAAGTAATTTTTCCTTGTCTAAAAGTTGTTGTTTTCTCTAAAAAAAGTTTTAAACAATTTTATTTGAAATTAAAATTTATAAATACAGGTAAAAAATCTAATAACAAATTTATTTGTATATAATCTTTTTTAAACATTTATCAACAAAATGTTGATCTTTTCTGAATAACATATTTAAAAATTAGACAAATCACCGTAGGATAAAAAAGTTATGACAATTCATTTTAAGGTAAATAGAAAATAAAGATTATTTAAAATAATTAAATTAATTGTCAACGTCACTATTGGATATGCCGCCGTTTTATAATTTTCCAAATAATATTTTCTAGGTGATCAACTTTTTCGAGTCGGAGTTCTCGTTGAAGGAAGAGAAATTCGATCTTCCGCCCGTCGAGAAAATCATGGAATGGTATTTTGCCGAAGTCAACGACCCCGCGAAACCGTGCGTCATGGAGTATTTGGTGCCGGTAGGTTTTTTTTTAAAGTTTCTAAATGATGTTTAATTTGAAAAAAAATCACGCTTTTTTATTTCCAGCGAGGATTTTTAATTTTTCACCGTCGGACATTTTATTAAAATAATAAAATTTCATTTAAAAATTTTATAAAAATTTCATTTAAACATTTTTATAACAAACGACATCCCCCTCCGTTTAAATTAAAAAATTAATAAAATTAAATAATCTAATTCCAGAGCAAAGTCCACCTCTTTAAACATTTTTTTAAAGTTATATAAACACGTTTACTAATTTATAAAATTATATACCTTTTATATATTATCTATTAAAACCCCCATGCTTTCGACAGAGATTGGGAAAAAACTCTGAAAAATGTTGATTTTTATTTAACTGGCATTTATCAAAGAAAAAAGTGATAAATGGCCAAATTTTTATCACTTTTTTCAGGATCAAATGACCAAAATTTATCATCTTTAATCACTTTCTAATTATCCATACTTTATACTTTTTTTTTTTCAGGGCAAAATCCACCAATCGGATTGGGAGCTGGTGAAGGCGCATCTCGGCTTGCACACCACAATGAACTACCAAGTCACATCGGTCTTCAAAAGTTTCATGGACCGAATCCCGATTCGGACCGGGAACGTCTTCGAGCCGAATTCCGTGCCTATCTACCCACTTTGCACAAGAAGATCGGCAAAGGGGTGATGATTTTCCCGGCTTTCGCCAAAAACGCCTATTTCCACAAGGAATTGACAATTTTACGAAAAGATTTCTATTGGACAGCGATTTGGAATCTGTTGGCGTTGCCGGTTCTGGTTTGTCCGTTGGGCTTGGACTCCGATGGACGCCCGCTTACGGTTCAACTGGTCGCGGGCCAAGGCCAAGAGTTCTTGTTGTGCCGACTCGCCCAACACTTGGAGAAGAAGTTTGGCGGCTGGAAACCGCCCAAGGTTTAGGAATTTGACGTATTACACCGTATTTATTTAACAAATTCAAACCGATTTACACAACTTTTCCCATTTTTAATTATTTTTTATTTTTTATATTTTTTAAATACTTAATTTTACATTTTTTCGTTTATACATATACCAAATGTTTAATCCCTAATCCGCCCAAGATAGTTATTTTAGCGTATTTTTAGATAATTCAAACAGATTGCCACAACTTTTTTTCATTTTAAGTATTTTTTCTTTTCTTTTTAAATACTTTTACATTTTTTTTCGTTTATATACCATATGAGAACACAAAATTATAATTTTTTAATATTACTTTAATTTTTAATTGGACCGTCTAACCACACAAAATTGTCTCTTAAACTTAAAAATATTTAGTCATCAATTTTATTTTTTGGAAATCTTTTAAAAAGTCTTTTTAAAAAAAATAATTATGCATTTATATAGAAAAAATAATTGTGGTCTAATGTAATTATAGTCATCTTTTTATTTCTTATTTTTATAAAATTTTTATAGTTATTATAATTTAGCAGAAATAAAAAATATAAAATTAAAAATTTTTTAAAGAAATCTAGAATATTTTTTGTATGTTCAAAAAAAATTTTTTAACACTTCATTTTTGTCTATGTCGAAAGAAGAAAGGCATAAAATTCAGGTGAGCATTATGAGAAAACGGTTTCATATTACGGTTGGAAAGTGCCATTCTTGGACTTTTTGGCTATGAATTTTTAAAATTTTCTTAAAGAATGACTATTTCAAAGTCGTATTTTATTAATGTTTAAAAATAATTTAATTTCCAATCTTTAATTAATTTTTATAATGCGTAAAACCGGGGTTTCCTCCATTTTGGACGGTTTGTCGGCCAGTCTTGAGGAAGAGGAACAAGAATTGTGCGAGTGCCAAACACGAAAATTCCCTCCGTGGACCGGGAGAGATCCATGGAATGAGTCAGGTGAGTTTTTATTTTTTGTTTATTAGATTTAAAATTTTAAAATTTTTTAAAAATATAGAAAATGTCTGAAGCGTTTTTTTTTTGAATATTCTGTCTCGACACGAAAACATTATGCCAAAATTGGCTGTTTTTAATTTAAAAAATGTGTGCTGTGCATTTTAAAGATTGAGTTTTTTAAATCTGTAAATTAAAATTTAAAATTTGTTAATTAAAAAGATAGTTTTATATGTAAATTAAAAATAAAATGTTTAAAAATGTCAGACAAACTTTGAAAATTTGTTGACAATTTTAATTTAATATTATAACCATCCAAAATATAAATATTTTTAACCGTATAAAAAATTTTATAAAATATTTAATATTGTTTTCAAAATTAAAAAAAAATATTACATACATAATTTAATCCTAATTTTTAGGCCCTTTTAAGTAAATCGACAAGTTCGAAAATTTTCTGGTGGATGGGTACTTTTCATTTGTACGTGTTGCGGAACTCTGATGACGGTTTTCATTGTCATCGAGTACATGGAAGGGCCTTCCGCGACTTCAACAACCATTCAACTTGTGGGTTTATTTGCGTTTATGTTTATTAAAATAATATTTTATATTTTTTATTTTATCCTTAAAATGATATGATAAAATGGAATATATTCCAGTTTTTTATCAACAGGTTTAAGTTTACTTACATTTATATTTTTATTTTGTTTCTTACTTAAATGAATTTAATGATGCTTAATTAAAAATTCTAAAAGTTTTAAGAATAATTTAAATTTAAACTTAAAAGAAAAAAATAATTTAATAAGATAAGTAAAAAATGATAAAACTCCTATTTAAATTTTAAATAATCTCAAACTGTAAAATTCACCCAAAAGTTTAAGACATGAATAAAAATTCAGTACAATATTTAAAAAATTAAAACTTTTTAATTATAAATTTTTTTTTATAAAATAAATTAAAAAATTATCATAATTTAACTTTTAAAAAAGAAACTAGTCCCATAAAATTTCAGGTGACAAGCCTCGAATTGCCGGTGATTACGATTTTTCCAAAAGTGCCGGACGCTTTGAATTTCGATGGGATCTACACAGACATGCACACAATCAATCCCAACATTACAAAAGAGAAGGCCTTGGACGTGATTCGTTTTTGGTTGGGCGGCAGTGGACTTCAGAATATTGTCGAGTTGTTGAGCATGAACCGCTCCTATATCAACGAGTTGAATGGGTTGTTCAAGATTTGGTCCGCCGATTATGACTTGAAGACCTTCTTTGAGTTGATTCAGGTGGGGTTTTTCGGGAACTTTAATATTTATTTTTTTAAATTTTTTAAATTGTTTTTAGACAATTGAAAATATATTTAAAAATTATAACCAATTTATTATTTAACTTTTGACTAAAAATGGAATTTTAGAGAGCATTTTCTTCAAAAAACCCAAGTCGTTACGTCGTTTTTTACTAAAATAAAGTAGCGTGCTACTCTAGTTTACGTTATGCCCTTTTTTATTTTATTAAATTAAAAACTTTATTAAATAAAATTAAAATAATATACAAAAAATAAAATGAATCCATAGGGAATTAAAACATACAGAATTTCAAAGGACAGTTTGAACAATAAGAATACATTCCAAAGGAAAAATCAGTGGTCTTGATTCACTAGACTTGCAAAATTTTAAACAAGGTAAAAAAAGAATTCAAGTGAAGTATTAGTTAGTAAATATTGTTCTTGATCAACGTTGATGTTTTTGTAGCCTTGGAATGAATATATTATAGTTTATCTGCAGGATAAGTACCAAAATCTATTCGAATTTTAATTCGTAATTACCTATAAGTCTATTATCTCCGGAACAAAGTGTTTTGAAACGTCGCGGGCACTGAAGTTTGAGTTATTTGTTTTTGCTTTTGTAGGAGAGTGAGGACTTAATGTCATCATTTTCCTCTCGTATTTTTGTAAGAAAAAAGTTTAAAAGATAAAAAGATGACTTTGACAATTATTGATTAAGAATTTATCTTCTTACAAGGGAACATACTTTACTCAGTTTTCGATAACTACTTAACTTGTATGCCATCCTATGCAGATTTTTTCGCTGATTCTGAATCTGCTTTCAAAAGTTGCCATTTTTTATTTTAAAGTGGAGATATTTGTCATCAAAAAATATCCCTAGAATACAGAGATTTGATTATCTCCTTGGGTAAAAATCAGCCTTCAATAACAATTTGGTGTAGTGGTCTGCGTGCAGGCTTCCAAAATTAATTTTTATTTTTGTTTTTTGGTTCAATTCCTCTACCGTACAAAACTTATAAAAAAATATGTAAAATACATTACTTTTGCGTTAAAAATATTTAAAATTAGTAAAAAATAATTTTAAAAATAAAATTACACTTAAAAATAGAAAAATAATTTTTTAAAAGTTTTTCATATTTTTCCTGCATGCGTCTGAACTTTTATTTTTTTGCTTCAGTTTAAATTGATTTTACCTATATTTTTGGTATCTAAAAGATTTATTTTAAATCATAAAAATTTCTAAAAAATGTTTTCTAAATCAAAAATTTGTTCTCTTTTCGATTATCCAAAAATTATGACACCATTTTAAAATTTTAGTTACTTTTCTTTAGCAGACTAAACCGACCTTCAGGATTTTACGGAAATGGTTAAGCGCAAATATCTCCCCTTAAAAGTAAAAAATGGCAATTTTTGAAAGCAGATTCGGAATCAGCGTAAAATTCTGCATCAAATGGTATATAAAATGTTTCGGTAATCGAAAACTTTTTTTAGTATGTTCCCTTGTTAGAATTTGGAAATTGAATGAGGCAGAGAGAGAGAGAGATTTTAGTCATAGTTGGCTAGAATCAGAACAATTTCTTGTCCAAAGTGTGGTCTTTTTTTTCCGAGAGAGCGAAGTTGGCTCTCTCGGTCAAAAAGGCTGGGGCTCGTGGCCCAGAAAAATATCATTCAAGATTTCATGAAGAAGAGCCTGAATCAAGGCCAAAGAAATTTTAGTATAAAAACGATTTAGTTTTAGTGATCGCGGCCGATTTGCTTCTCATTTTGCCTTTTCGGGCTAAGAGAAGAACTGATTTAAAACCTAAGCCTGGGCCCAGGCTCTGTTGCTGGCTTGCCTTTGAAAGTCTTGAGACTCCGATTTTGACCCTTTTAGTTAATACAGTATCCTTTGAGATTTTAGTCTTATTTCAATTAATTCTTTTTGCTTTATTTTAAAGTTCCTTTTGTTTTAAGTTTTATTTAATCGTTTTTAAGTTTTATTGTTTTATTTCAATTTCTGTTTAATTGCTTGGAATTTATTTTAATTGTTTCCAATTTTTATATTTTGATTTCTCTTAAATATCTTACTGTAGTGAATTTATTTGGTTTCTTTTAGACATAAAAATTTTGTAATAGAAGTTGCCTCGAGAATTGATTTGAAGTTTTATAAGAATAAGAACAGACGATTAAAGATCTAGGGTCAAGAAAGGTCAAGAAAATACAACTCTTTACGACATCTTCAAATGCGCTAAAAATAATACAGATATTATTAACTGAAAAATAATTTAAAATCTTACTTTTTTTAAATCTTGGTTATTACCAATGATATTTTACGTGAATGATACGTCCGCATTTTTGTTTAGCCAAAAGAACATAATAGGCTAAATAAAATAAATATTAAAAAATAATTAAAAAAAACCTACGTGACCGAGGGGAAAACTCTCTAACAATTGTAAGATTTTTGCACGTTCGGCCCATGCGACTAATTTGGTCGGGGTAAGAGGTGATGGTTAATTTCTTGTTGTGGGACCATTCCAAATGACTCGCAGAAGTCAATTGTTTCGTTTGACTTACGAAATTTTGTTTTTTTGTTCTACGTAGGGTTTCGTTGAACTAGAATGAGCTCTAGGTTGGTAGTAGACATTCAGAAAATAAAAAAATAAAAATAAAAAAAAATAAAAATATAATAAAATATTTTATGATTCTAAAGCTTTTAGGCCAAATGAAACAAATTCAAAAGGTTTTTAGAGCGTTTCGATTTTTTATCTTTTTAAAGGATCAACGGAACAAAACACAGGACAAAAGAATGCTTTTTAAGAATCTTCGTCATCAGAAAAAAATTAAAAAATTTTTTTGTGTAATAAAAAACAGAAAAAAGATACACATTGGTTAGCGTAGATAATGTATTCTCTTATAATATTGATTAAAAATATTTCGGCAATTTTCGAAATTAATTGCTGACAATTATTTTCGTTGCCACGAAAAATTTGAAAAATTTGCCCGTTTGTCGATATCTGACAGCGACGTTGGCGAAGCCGCAAATTTTATTGAAGAAAAACCGGGAGACCCCAGTGTTCTTTTGGAGAAGATTGGCCGTCAATCTCAAATTTGAGTTAATAAACTTTATAACTTTAATTGCGCGTTTTCTCGTGAAATTCAAATAAAAATACAAAAAAATTAGGTTAAAATATAAACTAAAAAATTACAGTAAATTTGAAAAAATAAAAATATTTATTTTTAGGTAAAATAAAATAGACGAAATTAAAGATAAGAAATGTAAATTAAAATTAAAGAAATTAATGAAATTATAAAACTGTTGTATGTCAAAGATTTCAGGTGGTTGTGAAGAAAGAGAAAATTTTAAGCTTAAGGAAATAAGCTTAAAGATAAAAATTAGAAGACCATAAACTGCAGGCTTCAATAGAATGATTGACTTCCAATTTTCAACTTTACAATTTTCAATACACAGATGGCCAAATATTCAATTCAATTGAATTCTTTTGTCCCCGAAGCGGTTGTTTTCCCCTTTTTCACTTTTTTACAACGTGTTTTTCGATTCATCTTAAAATAAAATTTGATTTAAAAAATTGAAATCAAATAAGAAGTTTTTAAACTTCTTATTTGATTAAATTTAAAAATTTATCAATAAAAGTTCTGACAATATTAATGTAAAAATTCGTTTAAAACTCAAAAAATAATTAAAATTAGTTTAAAACTCCAAAAATGTAAAAATTAGTTAAAAACTCCAAAATCAAAAATGTAAAATTCGTTTAAAAACTCCAAAAATGTAAAAATTAGTTTAAAATTCCAAAAATTAAAATTAAAAATCGATAAATTTTCAGCACAAATATGGCTACAAATGTGAGGACATGTTCTACAGTTGTAATTTGGGTGGAAGAATGAAGCGTTGTTTTGGCGAACTGTTTGTGCCCAAAAGTGTGAGCATGCGCGGGATTTGCTATCAGACGAGACCCAATGTTAATCAGGTAAAACTTGTTTTTGATTACTGTATTTTAGAAAATTTTTTTATTGATTTATTAAAAATTTTGTAATTTAATAGAATAATTGTTTTGTTTTTTTAATTTTAACTTAAATTTTTGTTTTTTTTTAAGATTTAAAAATTACAACAGACATCTTAAAAGACACGTATCCGTATTAATTTAATTACTTAAAAATATAACTTAAATTTTATTTTGTTTTCCTATAAGTTATTTTTTGAAGTTTGTAAACTATTTTTTATTTTTAAAAATTTAAAAATCTCAAAAAACTTTTTCAGACAGAAGCCGACGACATTGGGCGCCTGGTAATTTTCATGAAAAACTTACCTGCTCTAACAGCGGCTCGATACAATTTTACACAAGTAAGTGGGATAAAAAATTTTTTTATAATTTCTTTGCAAGTTTTTGATTATTTTAGGATTTAAAAAGTTAAACAATTTTTTTTTGATCTAAAAAAACTAACAAAATGTTTAAATAATATTTATTTTAAATTGTATATTATATATATTTGAAAAGTATATATACAAAAAGCGTTGTTGTATATATACAAAAAGCGTTGTTGAATTTTTTGCACAGGGTTTTCATTCACCAACAATGCTCGGTCTCAACAAGAAAAACTTTTGCGTCAGCGTGCAAAAATTTCTCATTATTTTATCACTAGAATTTATTTCACGCCATTGAATTTTGATTAGAATCGTTTTTTTAATTTATTTCTTATCAGACAAAATGTTTTGTAGTGCTAAAAAAGTTAGTGATAAAATAAGGAGAATTTTTTGCACACTGACGCAAAAAGTTTTTCTGGTTGAGACCGAGCATCTTTTTCATCTGTTGGTGAATGAAACCCTGTACTATACTTTCCAAATTAGTATATTATATAAAAAAAATAAAAAATATTAATTATAAATACTAATCTCTAATATGTAAATCCATATTTAAACAAATGTGTGCATCCTTTTAAAGAAATTATTCACATCTTATCAATTAAAGTTTATTTAAAAAAAACTTAAAATCCTATTTAGAAAGTATGAAATTCTGATTTTATGAAATCTATAAAAAAATAATCGTTTTTAAATTTATTAGTTGTTAAACAAATATAATTTTCTTTTTAAAAACTCAAAATTTAGCCACAAATGTTGGTCTATGTGGGCGACAATTATGAATATGTGGCGGATGCCAAGTATTTCTATGTGAACAGCAACGATGGAACCGAATGCAATTCACGGCACGGCTCATCGAGCTTCTCGAACATCCCGGCGATTTGTACTGGCAAAGTAGGATTTGTAAATTGTTATATAAACTTTTAAAAAAAAAAAAATAATTTTTCACTTTTTTTTCAATTTTCAAATAATATTTATTCATTAATTTTTGGTACTTCCTATGATTATAGTTGTGATAAAAAATCGTTTTTATTCAGATATAAAACCGATCGTGGCAACTTTTCTTGGAGTTGATTTTGATAATTAAATCTTTTATTTTTTTGATTATTTATTAAAACACGTTTTTTTTATATAAGCCAAAACTCATTAAAAAAAGATGTTGTCGTGGTAAAAAAAAACGAAATATTTCATTTGACGTTTAAAAGTTTTTTTATCATTTTTTGATTTTCTATGTTTTTATTGCAATTATTCCCAATATTAAAGTTTCTGTTTATTTACAATCTGTTTTTTTTTAATTGAAAGTTTATTAAAACGTAAAAATTTTAAAAATTAACTCACTTTTTAAATCTCTTCTATAATAACAAGTTTTTAAATCTCTTCCAACTATACAACTTTTAATTTCCAATCGTTGGCAAGACTCTGGTTGCTACGTCCCGAGCCTGGGTGCGTGAATCCGTCGTGGAGCGCTTCAATTGCACCGTGCCCTATTTGAGTGTGCCGGGTTTTGAATGCGACTCAAATTTGTGAACCCGTCCAAGTGGTTTTGGACTACAACGCGACCATCGAGAACAAAATTCCGGTGCCGGGACTCAAGAGGGCTGTGTGCCGGGCTGTCGAAGATGGACTACGCCGTGACTTTGCAACAAAGCGCCGCAATCCGTCCATTTGGCGAAGCAGGGCTTCAATTTCGAGGCCTCTTTCTATGATCTCCAATATGAACATGTTAAAGAGGTGATCACAACTTCGGTCCCCGGTTGGTTTTCTTTTTCACGTTTATTTATAAATGATTTTGGCTATAATTCCCATTGATTGTTTAAAAAAAATTTTAAGTTTCAATTTCATTTTATAACAAGTTTAAAGCTTTTAAATTTTAAATTTAAAAACACATCTAAAATTTATTTTTCAAACCACCGTCCGTTATTCATTTCTATTTTTCTGTGGCTCCCGACACGAAAATGACAGAATGCCAAATTATTTATTTTATTTTAAATTTAATAATTTAAAATGGTTATATTGTTTAAATTTACGTATATTTTTGATTTATTTTTGGCGTAAAAATTTTTTGAAACGGTATGCCAAAATTAAAGAACAAGTCTTGTTTTTTGTAGAGCCGTATTAGTCTCGTGGTATTTTTACTTTATAAACGTAAATCTGTTAAAATCCGTTTAAAAAATCAATAAACAATTTTTAAAACAAACAAAGTTGCATTAAAAACCCAAATGTAAATTTGATTATTTAAAACCCCGAAATGTAAAAATCAAATTTATTATAATAATTTTCTCTCCAGGTTTCATGTCCCAGATCGGGGGCCAATTTGGCTTCTTCTTGGGCCTCTCCATACTGACAATGATTCAAATCATTGTTCAAGCTTTGGGGCTTCTCATCAGCAAAATCTANGNNCCCNCGAATGAACTTGGCNAACACTAGANCAACTNNCNATNGNCATCTACTGGNAAGGGANTANCGNAANGANGCNNGNNGANACNATTTNCANNCGGNCANTGGTNANGGGTCTTGAGACGTTTNAGNNATGTCAAGNGGNATAACTTGNCAAAGCATANNNANAGACANANNGCAACCCTTACTGAGTAGGTATCNTGANTAAGNCGGGATGTNCTACNTAAAAATCTGTTCTCCTTTCCTGGCNAGATACGGGCTNTANCCTNTGTTNTAGGNCCNNTCACGAGCNTAGATGNGGCCTTTCCGTGCNGCNNGAGTANTNATACTCCAGAGAAGTTTGNAAANNCTNNCGTCACGACTTGCTGGGCNTTCGGTCTCGAAACTNGGNCAACGCCCTAATGNTAGCNCCTGATCNGCTGCAATCTCNTNNAAGGAGCAGTATNGGNGNTTNANTNCCGTGTTAACTNNNCTGGGCTNCAATNNGANTANTNTNAGGTTCTTCTACTGCCCTACTCCCCCTTTGGTCACTACTATTGTACTAGTGTTAGTGTTAAACAATAAACGTATTTATCTATAAATACTTGGACACGTTTATTGACTACGGTTTCTAGTTAGCTAGGGTTGAACTTAGTCATCAGAAGACCTAACAAGAACTTTAAAGAAAACTTTTTTAAACCGTTTCAGGAGCTCTTCCCCCAACTCCAATCCCTAGTCAAGAACTGCACTCTTCCGACTTGAATTCCACTCGATTTCGTCAAGACGGGGTTGTGATTTCAAATCCACCAAACCTCCAAAATGATAAATTTGTCACCAATTGTACGGCTGATGTAATGTTCATTATTGACACTTCACAAAGTGTTGAGCAAGAGTTTCAGAAACAGATCAAGTTTGCGGTTGATATGGTAGGTTTTTGGGTTTTATTTTTTTAGAAATGTTGTTTAAACAAAAATTTAAGAGTTTAAATCCTCTTTAAATAACCAACTATTTAAACTACATAATGTTTCCAGATAAACACTCTCCCGGATTCAGACTTTCGAACCCGAGTCCAAGTCTCCATCGTGACTTTCAACAAAGAAGCCCAACTAAAACTCGAGTTGGGCCAACTCCGCACCAAACAAGCCATTCTCGAGAAACTCCAGTCCATTCAACATGTGGGCGGAGCCACTTCTGTGGCGGCGGGCGTTGAGACCGCTCTTCGATCTTTGGAGAAGAGTCGACGGCCTAAGACTCATCTGGTCTTGGTTTTGATTTCGGATGGACACAGTCAGGATCCTTGGAATGTTGTTGTGGAGACGTCGGAGAAGTTGGCAAGACTCGAAGCCGATGTCTATGCGTTGACGGCTAGTCAGCAGGGTTTCTTACGGTAGGTTTTTTGGCTCTACAACGTTTAAAATCAGGAAAAAGTAGAAAATTGATTACAGAAAATCTAAAAGTGATGACAAATCTTTTTAAAATATAATTTTTCAATTATAATTTTCAAAAATGATGACAAATCATCGAACATTTAAAATCACCACTTTTTAGTGAACTGGAGCTCTACGCGGGCGGTGTCCACAGAGTTTTCACGAGCAAGAAAATCCAAGAGTTCTTCAATTTGGCCACCGATTCTCTAACCAATTGCCGTAGTCAATTGAATGCTTTCGAACGAAGAATCTCTTTTGTCAGTCGAGATGTTGTTTCATCAACTCCAGAACCAATCCAACTCGAAGCCCGTGGCAAATCGGATTGTCAAAATCCAAATCTCTATCTCTGGGCTCTTCCAAATTCATTTCCAAGGCTTCGACAACTGTTCAGCCCAATTCAAATAATGTTGGAAGTTTGGTTGAACCGAGTTTCAGCCAATGTAAGAGGAATAATGTTGATTTGTTGTGTTGTTCGATTTGTCGAGTGGATTGTCAAACGAATTTTCGGAAAGGAAAGCATTGCTTGGGGAGATTGTGAGGATTTTGCCAAGGGATGCGTTTCAAGTAAGTTTTTATTTTTTATTTAAAAAAATATATATGTATTAGATAATTTTATAAAATTGAATTTAGACGTCAAAAAAAACTTTTTAAAACGATTGATTTTTTAATTACCGCTTCAAATAAGTTTAATTAAATTAAATTTTTTATCTAGTCACCAAAAACATTTCAGGAAGGGATGAGTCTCTCCCTAGTAACATTTGCCAGCCGTGCCCGTGTCCAATTCTCCAGCTCTTCCAATCGAACCCTCTCCGAACTCACTCAACTGATCTCGGATCTCGGCCAAGTTGGGGCTCAACGATCTCTGGCCCATGCGCCTCGATTGGAATAGCTCACACGCGGGCCAAGAAGCGGCGGCGGGCGCCGCTTGATGACACTCATCTTGTCGGAAGGAAATTCGGATGACAAATGGGAAGAAGTGGAGTTGGCCGCAAAACAATTGAGAACGGTGACTAATCGAGTCTATGCTGTTGCACATTCGGCCATTACTTCTTTGATGAGTTGATGGAATACACGAGTCGAGTGTTTGCTGAAGAGAGAGTTGGCGAGTTTCTGCCGGTGGGTTTTTTATTTTTAGCAAATATTTACAATTTTTTTAAAATTTTTGGCTAATTTAAATTCATTTTCAGACCCTAAAATCCCTTCTCTTCAATTGTGAATCCATTTCTACTCAATATAATTCAACAACAGTTGTTGACTTTTCAACCAAGAACTCGGATATCATCACTGATAAGCCCGCTAAAAACTTTAGAATCACAGAAAGTACGATGGAAGTCTTCAGTTCTCAGCCAAAGACGCCAATCCCCCTGATGAAATAAATTCTTTGGCACAATTGGGTGTTGAAAAGTCGGGGTTGGTTCTTAAATTTAACATTTAATCGTTTTATTTATTTTACACTTAATCTTTTTATTTTTCCAGATGTTCCCCTAAAAAACTTGACTTGATGCTTGTCTTGGATGCTTCAACTTCACGCGAAAACGTCTTCGAACATCAACGTGAACTGGCTTTGAGTTTGATTGAGAGACTGCCATTCAATTTATTCAGTAGTCAAGTGGCTATTGGAGTGTTGAGTTTCACAAGTTTGGCTTCAATGAAGTTACCGTTGACTGTAGGAATGGATAGAAAAGTAAGTTTTTAATTAAATAAAAACTTATTTGTTTTACTCTTTAAAAATTAAAAATAGATTTCTTTTAATCTGTCCAAATCTTAAAATATGTGATTTAAAATGACGACTAAACTTTATTTCAAGACAATCCGCAAAGCCATCGAACAAATCGATTACACCGGAGGCAGTACTCTAACAGCTCAGGCCATTCGAATGGCTGTCCACGACTTGGAACGAGCCCGTCGACCGGATGCAATCCAAGTCATCGTTTTGATGAACGATGGAATGTCTCAAGATTCTGGGATGAAGTTCTGGCCACCGGGAAATTGTTGAATGAGACTCGAGCTGAGCGTTTTGGAGTCGCTTTGGGCGGAGAGTGGATTTGAGGGAATTGAGACATTATGTTGGACAAGAGAGCCGGATCTATAGGGATGGGTCCACGGAGAGGTAGGGACATTTTGTTATCAAGATGTTTTGATGACTTAAATTCTAAGTTTAAATTTACTTTAGTTTTTTTTTTGATAATACAGGGTTTTCAATGCTCGGTCTCAACAAAAAAAACTTTACGCGTTAGCGTGCAAAAATTTCTCCTTATTTTATCACTAACTTTTTTATCACTCCAAAAATTGTGGTTTGATAAGAAATAAAGCAAAAAAACCGATTCTAAAAAAAACTTTTAATTTTAATTGACCCAAAACTCATTAGTTTATCATTTTCAGATTCCTGGACGACGTCTCGGATTTATTAAAAGGAGGTCCAGGTTGTCCCGACATATCCATCGATGAAACCCCAACCAAGAACCCAATTCGTCAACGCGATCCGACTTGTCGTCCAGCCACCGACATGATTGTTCTCTTCGATAACAGTCGTTTCGCCGAGATGTTCGAAGATCATCAGAAGGCCAACAAACAATTGATTGCGGATTTGTTGGCCGAACTCCCGATGGAAGATTCGATTGAAGTCGATAATGACAAAGAAGAGTTGATTGATGGTGGATCCGGGGATGGAACGGATCAACTCGAGGAATTCAACTCGTTTTCGTCTTCTTCCGACGAATCTTTGAATAGAAATCAGGTTTGCGGCGGAGGTCCACCTCTTCGATTGGCTCTAATCGCTTTTGGTCATCAGCCTTCGGTTCTGAACTCCTTCTCACCACATCGAGAGCCTCTGATTGAGTCGGTTCGTGGCTTGGCACCCACTCGAGGACAGCCTTCGTATGCTCGAGCTCTCCATCGTGGATTGGACTATTTTCTGCAGAATCGCCGGCCTTTGGCTCGTGGGGTTCTTTTGGTTGTGGGCAAGGGTTTCACCACAATTGATGTGAATGAGGAGAGAAGCTTTGTGGCGAATAGAATCCGGAAAGTAGGTTTTTTTGGCTTAGTATTTTTTATTTTTGGAATTTTAGTGTTTAAAAAATATTTTTAAAACTTTTAAACGATTTTTGATGACAAATATCACAAATTTAAAGTTTTTGTCATGATTTTTGTCTTTCAAATTTCCCAAATTTTCCAGAACAATGACATCTTATGTCTGGCAGTGAACAACGAAAGTGACATCGATCTAAAGAATCTGGCTACTTATACCGGCTCTTCAGATCGTGTCTTCAATCGATTAAGAATTGCTGAACTCAAAAAACTGATTCGAGAAACCCTCAACGACAATCCTCAACAAGATATTAAACTGCGCGACTTGAAAATCTTAAATTGATAAGCTATCAATGATAAGAAGTACTTAGACTAGCCTAAAATCACCTCAATTTTATATTTTTATAGATGTTTTTTCTAAAATAATTTATTTATTTTTGTAAATTATCAAAGCTTTAAATTTATGTTATGGTTGAATAAAAAATTTTCATTTCAAAATTAAAAATTTATTTATAAATTTAATATTTCAGCTAATGTCATCAAAACCATTTGTTGTTCCTTTTCCGATTTTTCTTTCAAATTATTTATTAGCTGACTTGACAGTTGGCAGTTCCAATAAAAACTCCAACTCTCAAAAAATTACGGTAATTAAGATGTTTCCGAAGGCCATTTTTCATCAAATTGTTTCCAACGAAAATCGGTCGCTTGTCATCATCATGAACTACAATTATTTAAAAAAAAATTACAATTATTTCTTTAAGGAGAATGGATTAAACCTGGAGTAAAAAACCAAAAAAACATGACTCCAACGGTTTTTTGGTTGTGCCAAAATTCAACCAAAATGCCGTATTCTTATTTTTTTAAATTTTGTAGCAAAAAATTGTCGGTCTCAATTGCACATTATCCGGTATTTTAAAATTTCCGAGAAAATAATTTACAAGATCGTTAATCCGTCAAATATGCATTAGATTTTTCTTGGCCACATTTGATTTTAAAATTTAAATTAATGGCCATAATAATTATTTATTATTTCAAGATATTTGGCTCATCTCGACAAAAAGCTAATTGTACTTTTGTCACAATTTTTGACTTATCCAAAAATTATAAGCCTGAAATTTACAATAAAGCTTAATTTATTAGAAAAATAATTTTGACTTAAATCCAAATTAATTTTTTTCAATTTTGTTGAGTTCTCTTCTCAAAATTATTCCAAAAATCTATTAATATTTTCCTATTTAGCCTCTCTCTCCATTAAAATTCATGTTTTTGTGCCTCCGGCAGTCAATGGAAAGTCAAAACTCTCATGTTGGCACTTTTAAACACCTTAACTCTTTCTCTGCTCTCTTTTTCCCAGTTTTGCCGGCTTGTGAAATCCAATTGGCGCTAATTATAATTACATAATTACACACCTGAGATTATTTGAGAGGAGGGCTCTGTGCTCTGCGTTCCGAAGCCTAAAATTTATAAAAATAGAGTCCCTTCACTGTGAAGAACTCCTTGGCCTTCAGTGTTTTAAACTTTTCTGGCTGTTTTTGGCTTTGAGGCCAACCCCACAACCAGAAAAAAAGTCCTGAGGCGGTTTTTTTTGGCACGGGAGAAATTAAAAAGTAAGATACTTAAAAGTGGAGTTTGGAGAAATAATTTTTTCCAAAAATGGACTCTCGTTAATTGCTAATCAGAGAAGAGTAAATGAATGAAAAGAAAATATTTTAGATTCTACATTATAAAATTTTATAAAATTGTTGTTTAAATTTTTTAAATATTTTTTGTCATATTTTTGTCACAATTAAGTTAAACTTTTTATTCAAACTTTTACTTTCCATAAATTATAAGCTTAAAACTGATAAGCGAGACAAACCCCATCTTTAAAAATTTTATGTTGTGCCGGTGGAGTCAAAATTCCTCAACGGCACTCAAGAGTCTCCAAATTCTGGATTCCATACGCCAATTTCTTTTCTTACCAACCACAAAACACGTCGTCGTAATGAACTAAATGCCAAACTAATTCTTTAATTAAAATTCACTTAAGAGCCTTTTTTTAAAGAAGAAGAGTTGAAAGAGTTTGGCCCAAGTCTTGAAAAAAAAAAGAGTGATGGCCAAACCGGCCTGAGGCATGAAATTAGACAAGGGTCTTGGTCTTGCATAATTTTTTGGAAGCTTTTAATTAGTCAGATGTAATGAATGTTTTTGTCCCCATTTTTGGCACGTTCAAATTGTCGGCGGCCAAAAAATTGAGCAGAGTCTATGTCTTTTTTGGAACAACAACCGGAAAATTAAATGTTCTGCTTTGTGGGTATTTTTTAAACGACTAATTAATATATTCCAATTAACGAGGATAAGTAAAATTGTTGTTTCATTTTTTATTAATTTCACTTTTTTAAATGTCACGGCAATTAAAATTATTCCAAATCCAGTTTCAGTTTCAATAATTTTTTATTTTCTGTATTTTTCAAAAGTATATTATTTTGATTTATGGTTTAAAAAATCAAGGTTACGGTATTTCAAACGGCGTTAATGAATTCCAACCAAATCTTCTTTAAATAATAAGGAAAATAATTTTTAAGGATCAAAAGAACCCATTAAAGATCATAAAATTTAAATTACTGGACGGCAAAAAGTCAAAAACGATGATTTAAGAATCGAATGGGATGATTTAACTTTTAATGGATGCGCGAAGAAGCGGCTTCCGGAAAGAATCCAAAAAACATCGGTTTTTTGGCCAAGGTGGGAAAACTTGGCAATGGAATGTAACTTTTTCTATTTTTATGGCCAACGAATTGAAGCGGAAGAGCCATTAATGCCATAGAATGAAGGAAACGACGCCGCCGTTCTTAAAACTCTTTTTTTGTGGTCCCGATTCGTTTAATGTGGTCGCGAAAATCATCGTTTTTTGGAACTTTGATGAGAAATGATCTTGGGAAATAAAAAATGAAAAACTCAAAAAAAGAAAATTAGCTATTTGGCCAAAACGTGTCCATTAGTTGGCTTTTTAACAGTTCGGCATATTTTGGCAAGAAATTATTTTATCGATGCTTCTAGAAACTATTTTAATTGCGATAAACAAAGAGTTTTTACCTTATTTTTTTTTTTCTATTAGAATGAGATTTTTTGTTGTTTTTGGTATTTTGTCATCTTGGTGGTCTCGAAAAATGCCTTAAAAGTCATTCGATTTCCTTTCAACAGTCTCTACCTCCAACTAATTACCAAGGTGCTAATTTGATAAGTCAACGAAGCCATGGGACTTGAAGGACCTCTATTTAGAACATTCAGAATCTTTCTTTGACCATTAAAGCCCAAAAAAAAGATTTCTGACTCTTGATGAAGGCACATGGACTTGAAAATAAAGCCAAAGTCGTCAACCTCAAAAACTTCCAACCTCCAAAAAAAAGTTGTTGGCCTCGCAAAAGAGTCTCGACTTGCTAATGGAACCGTTAATGAGAAATGCAATGGCACTAACTCGATTTGGGCCAAGAAAGAGTGGCTTCGGCCCCAACTTCAATCTTCTGGCCTCGAAATGAGTGCCAACAACTTTTTTGGCACTCATTTTCATTCATTTAACAATTATAAAATGAGACGTGAGACAAGTTGAATTCATTTTTTATTTAATCATTATTTTTGATAATTTTACTCAACACTTTTATCCGTTTTGACTCCGTAATAACACTTGAAATTATTTTCTATCCATAAAAAAAGTTCTTTAGCCTTTGAAAGTCACCAAAATTAACTTGGCTTCAAGTTTTTTAATCACCTCAATAGCAAATTCTGTTCCATTTATGTCTAAAAATTGTTTAGAAAGGCATTGAGGCCTTTAATTAGACTTTAATTACAACTTGCTGGCGTTGAATCCTAGCCAAAGACAAAAATGACTGAAGACGATTTAAAATAATGTCGTAGACGACTTTTAAATCTTTAAAAATGCCGTAAAAATCTTTTAAATTTCTTTTTTAAACGAGGTTTTAGTCTAATTTCTGTTAACGGCACGGTGTTTATCAATTTCCAAAAATGGAGTTTAATAGGATTATTTTCCAATAAAGAGTGCCAACAAGAGAGGCTCTAGCTTCTGGCCATTATTCTCTAATAATTCGAGTTTTGTTTTGACCTAAAAGTTTTGCTTAATTTGCTATTTGGGTTAGGGCCCCAAAAGTTGAGTGGAAACGAGCCCTTCCAATTTTTTAATTTCTTGTATGACGGCGAAATTCAATTGGTCAGAGATCCAGAAGAATTCAAGTGCCCCCCCCCCCTTTGGAGGTCTTTTGGAAGGGGGGGGGCACATTTATTGCCAAAAAGCGACGATGTAGGTGCCGGCTCCATGAAAATGGCAAAAAAACTCGACTAATAGCTTTAATTAGGGCGGAAATGTGACCTGGACTCTTTCGACGGCTTAGGGCCTTGTTGAAATTGGTCCTGAAGTTCGTTTCAGAATTGAAGTCATTCTCGGCTTATACCCCCCTTGACTTCTGCCCCCTTTCGATTCTCGTCGTACTTGAAAATTATTTAATTGAGAGAAATTGGTTGATGGAGAGAACAGAGAAATAGCTCTTGGACCCAAAAACTTGAGTCTTGGCCCAAGGACTTGGTAGTCTAACTGACTTTTTGTAATTTGGTCGTTCCATTTCACGATTTCTCCAATTAATAATCTCTTTTTTCCTTCATTTTGGCATTTTTTGAAAAAAAACAAATGATTCTATCGAAATTTTGATGACTTTAAATCGTTGAAAACCGTTCTTTGTCTTTCTTGCTAAATTTAAAAAAGTTTATTTTTCTTAATTAGACAGTTGCGTGCCAGAAACTGAGTCCAGACAATGGCCCAAAACTTGTGCTGACCAAATAAAGTTAATTCCCAAAAAAGCGGACGTGCTCTTCTTGGGCCGAGATTTGCGTTCTTCTTCTCTCAAGACCCAAAAATAAATAACTTTATCTAACTAATGAGTATAACCAACTCGACTAATTTACTTGTCATTTTCTAGTTTTTCCTTTTTTTGGAGCAATGCCGTTATTGATGACGGCACTTAATGAAAAAATACATTAAGATTTTTTTGAAATTTACGTAAAGTTCAATTTAATACCTTTTAATTATGACCAATTTTAAATTTGTCTTTTTAAATATTTTTTGGCACTTTTAAGATTTTAATTTTTGTCATCATTTTTCAATAAAATTTTTTATGATTTTTACTTATACAACTTTAATTAACAAGTCGTCAACTTTCTTAAAAAATCGTTTGCCATTTTTATCTAAAACTTAGAGCTCAAAAGACTTGGGCCCGAAATCCGAACTTGGAAAAAAACTCGGGACTGTTGTCAATTAGACTCATCATTGGAGTATTTAGTTAGCGACTTGGGGTTTCCCTTGAGATGAGTCCATGTTGGGCCAAGTTTCCTTACATTTTAAGATTTTATGGAACTTGAAAATTTGGCCTCCTTGGCAAGTCTTTTAATTTCAAATTTTAATTTTTTAATTTTAATTTGATTTACTCTTACCAAAATTATATTAAAATGTTTATCCGTGGATTTTGTTGGCCTTTAAAAACCGTTAATTTTGGGTTTATAACGATTGCAAGTCTTCTTGTCTTTCAACCTCACATCATCCAATTTTTCTTTTCGCAAATCCATCTCATTTTGCAAGTTGGCCCAAAGCCAGATCTCAAGACTTTTTTGCGTAAAGTTCTCTAGCTCAATCTTAACTCCTATCTTATAAATAATAATTCAATTGAGTTTTTTTCGGGTAATTATCATGCTCATTAGTGACAAAACGAAGGAAAGGATTTAGAAGGATTTTTTGTATATACTTTCGGCATCGACTTATTCTTCAAGTTAGAGCTAAACTTGGAATTTTATGTTTTAAACTTTTTTATTTAAACGAAGAAGTTGGCTTTGTCATCATTTTTTTGAATTTTAAATATGTAATTTTTTTAAATATTTTTTATAAATTCAATTTTGTTAAACAGAATATTATGCCAAAAAAGTTGTTGTTTTGCCATTTTAAAGTTTCCCTTCTGTTTTGCCGCAAGTCAACTTCTTTAAATTTCTTAATGAGCTCAAAAATTGTTCGAGGCCACGAGTGCGCGATTAATCTAATTGGGATTTTGTCTTAAATCTTTTTTGAACCGTGAAAAATGCTCTTTTAGTTATTCTCATAAAGTTCATAATTTTTGTCATTTTTTTTATAAATTTTAGTCATCGTTTTAAAAACTTTACTTTTTCAAATAATTATTTAAAATATATTTTTAAAACATTTTTAAAATATAAATGACTTGAAATCATATATTTACTCTGCATCATTAATTCTTAATTTTTTTGAAGTTTACACTCTCATTTTAAAGTTTCAACCTTCTTATAATTTTAAAATTCATGGTCATTGAATTCTTAAATTCTCGATTACCGTAGAACTAGCGCTTATTATGGAATCCGAAATTATTTATGAGTTTAACCAAGATTTGTGGCATTTGAGCGAGTTTTGGGTCTTTTAGCTTGTTTAACTCTTGATTGAAGGACAAAAAAGTTGGAATAAATTGGAATAAGCCGCTTTAAAAAAATGTTCGGCACCCAATAATGCCGAAATTAACGATTTGCAAGCAAAATCCTTAAAAACCGCTCTTCTGAAAGGCGTTCGTTCCACATTTTCTAAATTTTAAGGCTTATTATTGAAGACTTGTTAAAAAATATCGTTATGAGTGTAAAGATATTTTTTATAAAAATGATGACTTTAAAAACTATGTTCAGCGGCCCATTTGACATTGTAAAAAAAGTCCGCTCTCGTCAATGTTGAAATTTTTTGAGAGTCGAGAACGGCACAATGTTTTAATGTTCTAATGTTCTTATTTTTTGATTTGTTAAATGCCGTCTTGAGCCGTTTTTTCGTCCTTGTTCATTCAAGCAATTGATAATTATTGGATTTTAATTTGATATTTCTAAATTAAAGTTTTTCGGCTTTTTTGGAATTATGAATTTGAGTTTCAAATTTTGTTTTTGATTTTTTCTAAATTTGACTAATTCATTTTTAAATTGTTTAACCTGATTTCAACTCTCTTAATAATATTGTTGGTCAAATTTTAAATGTAAATTCAAAATTATTAATTTTTTTGGAATGAATACTATTTTGTACGATTTTCGATTTTAAACTTTTAATATTTTTCCCAATCAATTTCCGGCACTCCAAACGTCATTATGAAAAGTTGAAATGTGCCATAATGACTTTGAATCGGATGTGAGAAATGATCCCGAGAGATTTGTCGATTAATGTCCAGAAAAAACGGCTTCCGGGTCCCACAAAAAAAGAGAACGGCATAATTCCGAGAGAATTTTTAAATTCGAGAGGCGGCTTTCTTTGGCTTTTAATGTTCTAAATCTTGAAGAAAAAACTTTTTTGATCTTTACCGATTTGTCAATAATTTTATCTCGACTCGACTCTTTGCCAAAAACCAATTGGGAATTTGTTTTTGGGTGCCAGATGAGCAATTTCCAACACCTTTTTGAAGCGGTTAACTTTTTGGGTTACGTAACTTTTAAGGAAATTAATTTTTCAGGTTTATGGCCAAGTTTTTAAAAATATCTTTTCTTAATTTTAATTCGTTTTAACACATTCATAATTTTCTTAAAGACTTTATTGTCGATTTTAATAACTACCGTAACCTCCAATATTTTAATTTCCAAGTCTAAAACATTTTTAAAATAAGGAGCAAAAACCGGGAGTTTTTTTTGGATAATTTTTAACTTGGAAAATTTATTCTTTATCTTTTTCTTACAAGGGAACATATTAACATCATGAGAAATTTATAAGTAATCATATATCCTATCCTATGCAGAATTTTACGTTGATTCCGAATCTGCTTTCAAAAACTGCGCAAATTTTTTTTAAACCGAGTTATGACGGATTTACTAAATCTCAAAATACAATTTTATAAGTTTTTTGTTTTGAATGCTCTTTGGTAAGTGACAGTTTGGTGTAGTGGAGAATGCGTAAATTATTTAAATTTTTGCAAGTTCAATTCCACTCGTCAAAGAACTTTTAATTTTTAAATTTATAAATTAAATTTAAATTTTTTGGGTTTTTTAAATTTTTTAAAATTTTTTTTGAGTTTTTAAAATTTTTTTTTGTTTTTTTAGGGGTTTTTAATTAAAATTTTTTTGATTTTTTTGAATTTTATGGATCTAATTTAAATCCTCTACTCCAGATTTAGTAAATCCGTAAATCCGTCATAACTCGGTTTAAAAAAAATTTGCGCAGTTTTTGAAAGCAGATTCGGAATCAGCGTAAATTCTGCATCGGATAGGATATATGATTACTCATAAATTTCTCATGATGTTAATATGTTCTTGTTAACAATTTTTTTTAAACTAAAAATGGCACATATTTTTTTACTCCGGAAATTACATTTAAACAAGTTATATTAAGACGATGAAAAAATGTATGCCTCAAGGTCTTAACAATGACTGAATAATTGTGTCAAAAAATATTTTTAAAATTTTCAAGTTTTTTAGGCTCAACTAACTCATGTTGCTTTGGTTTTTAACAAGATTTTAATCGAATTCGACAATTTCATAAAACTTGAAGTTTCTCAAAACGGCACTTTTTATTTTGCCATCGAATTTTTGAATTTATAATTTTCCGGAAATAAATTTTAAATTTTCTTACATGATTTTAATTTTCAATTTAATTCAATTTAAAAATCTAAAATTTAAAAATTTCAATTTTACTTCTTTATCAATTTTTTGTTCTTTAATCAGGAAACTGTTTTACAGGGTTTTCATTCACCGACAGTTGCTCGGTCTCAATAAGAAAACTTTTAGCGTCAGCGTGCAAAAATTTATCTTTATTTTATCACTAGAATTTATTTCACGCCATTGAATTTTGATTAGAATCGTTTTTTAATTTATTTCTTATCAGACAACAATTTTTGTAGTGCTAAAAAAGTTAGTGATAAAATAAGGAGAAATTTTTGCACATTGACGCGAAAAGTTTTCTGGTTGAGACCAAGCATCTTTTTTATCTGTTAGTGAATGAAAACCCTGTAATTTATCAAATAGTTTCAGTCAAACATTGTTACGAATTCATTTTAGAAAGGTTTCTAATCAACTTGGCCAAACTGACAAGTTTTACTTTTTTTGGTCTTAAACTTCGATTTGTTTGTTTGTCTGACACTTTTTATGCCTTAAAATGACATTCTTGTGTCTTCATTAAAAATTAATAAAACCGGAATTTTTGAGCCCAACAACTTTGATATTTGAATTGGTCTTTTTTTGATAAATCTGTGTGGTGAAAAAGGAGTGAATTGTCACCATTTTCATTTTTGTTGAAGTTTTTTATTTTCAAATTTTTGAATCTTAAGAAATTGTGACTTTAATTAGACGATATTATTAAAAATTATTGTAGCAATTATTGTATAAAATTGAGACCCAAACTTTCAAGGCCTAAAATAATTTTTAAACAAATAATTAATTCAAAACTTGCCTAAATTTAAAATTGTATTCCAACAATTCATGTTTTTGACAATTATTAAAACTTTTCGTAAGTGTTTAATCGATGTCTAATCTTGTCTAAAACATTTTCAAATAGGATTTCATATTTGAAAAATCCTGAACGATTAGATGCATTTTAATGTCTTTTTTTGGTCTTTGGCCGAGACCGGCAATTATCCATTTTTCTTGGATTTTACACACGTTTTTTTATTTCATAACATTATTATGGAAATTGTCATTGAGCCCTTTTTCCGAAAATTTATGGCCTAGAGTAATAAGACATCATTATTTTAAATTTTAAAATTACTGTTTTAAAATTAATATTTAGTTTTTACCAACTTAATGATGACTTTTACTGCCGCCAACAATTTTTTTTTCAATTTTAATAAGCAAAATTATTGGGAATTATTGATGTTTTCCGGTCCACCAACTCGCCAACACATCAAGGCCAAGCCCATCAAGTACATCAAGGCCAAACAAGATCTCTGTCGGTTTATTTTTAGGGATGGACCCGCTTTGTTTCCGGCCCACCTCTCTTTTTCTAATTTTGGGCCGGTTATTTATTTTTGGCCAGAATTTGAGTCAAACTCGATTTTCTACCTGCTCATTATTTTGGGCCAAACATTCGAGATTTTTTTTGGGTTTTCATCAAGTTTAATGGGCGAATTTTGCAGTAAATTATCGGGATTAGAATTTTGGGAATATTCGGTTAGCCGGAGGCATTAAAGGCCCAAATTTCTGAAAATTTCTTGAAGAGAGGAAACGGTAAAAGTAAATTACTCTTTACTCAATATTATCTCAATCTTTTTGGATTTGATTTGGCCATTTGTTCTTTTAAAAATCTTAATAAATATTCTCGGTCCCGTAATTTTCTTAGTTCCAAAATTTTACCGTCGGAAATTGCCCTTTTCGAAAAAGAATTATCCTGAAAATGCCTCAGGGGCTCAAAGAAGTAATGGGCTGATTAACCAATCAGCGGGCCTCATTTCATAGCAAAACGGCCTCATTTTTAAGACAATAATGCCTTCTTTTCTTAAATAATTTCGGACTAATGTTTTGTGCCTGAGGGCAGGTCTTTTCACTTCTTGGGGCCCTCTTTCAACCTCTCATTTTCCGGCATTTTTCTTCGTGGCCTTATTCCAAAATGAGTTGTTTTTGGGATTCAAAAAATGGGAAACGACTTTTTCTTTGCCTCCGGCAATTTCTTCCTCTCATTGTGGCCGAGATTGAGGCGTTTTGGCATTTTTCAAAAATTCTCGGACCGATCCAATTAAAGCTTCCGATTTTATCAACCTTTGTTTTTCACATTTCTTTGGCCAAGATATTTTTGGCATTTTTCTTTTATTTTTCATAAATTTCAAGGTAATTTCGTATCGTTCTTTGTGAGTTAATCAATTTGTGTTTTTTTCCAAAAAATGCCGTAAATTTCTTCTTCATCGGGCCCACAACTCCTAGTTTAACAATCCAATAATTCAAAATAATAAAGTTTTAAACGGTTTCCCAACGGAGACAACTCCAATCCACATTATTTATTTATTATTAAACCCATTTTGGCATTTTAAAAAATTTTCTCTTCAATGAAATGCCTTTTAAAACCTCGTAAAGGCTGTTTTTAGCCCAAATTTTAAAAATTTTCACTGTCGATGGGTGGTTACAAAACATTATTCCATTAAATTAAATTATTCAATCTCCCAAATTATTGTCCCGGGAATTGGGTGTGAACTCTCGTTTATTACTCTACTGTAATCAATTAACCAATGGAGATAAGTTACGGTAATTGGTGCCTTTCTTCTTTTTTCGGCATTTTTCAACTCATTTGGGGGCTTCTTTGAAATATTTTTAAAAAATTTCCAAATGTTTTCTCATTTCTCGTGTCCAAATAAAGGACATTTGTGGATTGAGTTGAGTTTTTTTTTCAATTTTTAAAAATTGTAAGTTACGGAGTAAAAAAGACACGTCCTCGGAGTCTAAATTGATGAAAAAAAGAAGAAGAGCAGCTAATCAAGTTTATCGCCTCTTTAGGACAATTTTTAGTTGGATGAGTCTTCTTTTCCAAAAATTTTAAAATTCTGATGACATTAGTTGGCAAATTTTAGAAAAGTTGATGAAGTAAAAGGAAGGGTGTTGAATGAAGTTTTGTTTAAAAATAGGGCCGGGAATGAGTTTGTTTCATTCGACGATTTGAAAAGCGGTATTTAGTTGATTTAAGGCCAAGAAAATGGCCAAACTTTTAAGTAAAAAATAAATTTTAAAGGCTGCGCGACTTTTTTTGCCCAAGGTCATAATTTCATTGTCATCGAGGGTAAATCTAAGCCAGAAAAAAAAGAAAAGAGGTGACTTCCTAATCCGAAAAAGTGCCGAAAATTTGTTTAAATTCTCAACTTTTGAAAATTTTATAATTTGATAATTTTCTCCGCAAACTTTCAAGTGTTTGGCCAAAAATTCTTGGCCGAAAAAGGACTTAGAAGCGACTAAGCTCGATGGTCATTTCATACTTCAAATTGGTTAAAATTGGAGCAATTTGTTGGCCTTCAAGTGCCGTAGAGCCTCATTTATGCCAAATAACTTGAAAACCTAAGCTTTTAAACCAATAAGCGACTCCGGGTTCGTTATTTAGCCTCCAAGTTGATTAGCCGGCTTTTTGAGCAAAAGGGATTAGCCTCGGGGACGATTAGCTAAAAATTTAGAAAATTGGAAAAGATGGTTAATCAATTTCGGATCATTTAAGTATTTGTATGCCGTCAATTTTTCGAAGATAAACTTTTTGAGGATGAATTCATGCCTTGGGCAAATTAAGCTAAATTTTCAATTTTTTGAAATTTCATAGTCTAAACTTGGATCCCAAAAAAGATCTGATGACATTTTTTTATGACATTCTTCGTTTCTAACTAGAGTTTTAACTAAATTTAAATTTGCCAACGATTCCTTCAACTTTCGGTATTAATCAAATCTTCAATTTGGCCAAACAATCTTCCATTCCGGCCCAAAAAAGGCCTTTAGCTTGGAATTTTGTAAATTTTTGTTGATGACTTCTTTAGGGCCCTTCTTTAAGATTTCTTGATGACTTTTCCACTAACAAGCAGGCAAAAAATGAGAAATGAGGATGTTGACGATGACAAAAACTTGATGAGGACTTTATAATATTTTTTTTATAAAAAATAAATTTACTGATGAGTGCAATGAGATTCAAGCCTTGGGCAAAGATTTTTTCAAAGATATTTTGTCAGAAAATTTGCCGAAAATGAAGGAAAACATAAATTTGTTGCTTCTGGAGATTCTTAGGCTCATCAACTCGTTTTTCTTAAAGCCATTGGCCAAATTTCAACTTTTTTAGTTGGTTTATTTAGCTCAAAAGAGATTGTAGATTGTTTCCAGAGAAAAAGTGAAATGCCGAAAGCGAAAAACGGGGCCCGGAACAAGGCCACACCCTTTTCGTTAATTCAATCTTTTTTCGCAAGCCTTCGGGGCGACGGCGGCAAAAGGCCGGCTAAAACTCGCAAAATTTGCCGCTCATTGCCCTCAGGGCAGAGTCATTGCCTTCAGAGCGGATTCTGGACACAAATCTGTTTTTTTCAGCTTCTTTAGTCATCCCTTCTCTGTTTGAGCCTAGTTAGTGGGACTCTCGATTAGCCAATTTTTGTAGTTGGCCGGCAAATTTATTTGTGCCAATGGTGATTAAGACAACTTGTGGCCAAGTTCTTTATCGTTTTAGCAAATTTCCAATTTTTCCGGCAATATTATTTTTGTGTACCGACGATGGCACGACTCTTTTCTCTTTTCTTGAAGATTTTTGAGTTTTCCAACAACTTCCACCTTTTTTCATTAGGACTAAAGATTAGAAAATCCGTTTTTTGATTTTAGCTTACTGTATTCTCTTTTTTATAATTAAAAAATTTATTTTTAGTCATCATTTTTTAATTAAATGTCAAAATAAATAATCTTAAACCAATTTAGGTATTTCTATAAAACCATTATCAAAATAATTCTTGTAACCCAATCCAAAAATGCCGGATTTTCCATTATTTTGTATCATTTTGTGTCAAGCAACAATTTCTCCAAAAAATCCCTGAACATTAAATTGGCCTTTTAAGCTCAAACAAATTTTATGACAAGCCCAAAAAATTGATGAGCCTTTTTTTTTGGTTTTTGTATTTTTTTGGCTCTAAATCGGGTCGTTTATTTTGTGCCGTGCCGTCCTCAAAACACAAAATTCGACTTATTAAATTTGATATTAAATTTTTCGAGAGGTGCTTGAACGAAATCGTATTTTTAAAATTTGGGATTGCGTGATGAAATTGGAAATGATGAGAACCAAATTTTGGACTATTTAAAGGTTCAAGACTATTGAGCCATTTTTTGGAAAGAGCCAATGTTGAAATTTTCTATTTTTGTATAATGCCGTTTTAGATTTAAATTTATAAACCATATCGCTTTATTTTTGAATCATTCTTCTTTGATCCAAAAAATAAATGACATTAAACATTGATTTAAACGTTTTTATATCCATCAACACGTTTTTAAAATAATTTCTCAACGTCTTTTTTTTTCAGTGCGCCTAAGGCATCCACAACCAAAAATCGGGTTTCCATGGCCGAAATGGGTTTGTCTCAAATGGCCAAAACAAAGGTGGTTCAAACTCTAATTCCTTAATGATTGTGCCACCAACTTCTTCGGGTGGTCAACCGGTTTCAATGAACTCCTTTCCTCATCATCAGATGCGTTCGGAATCGGATTGGAGATGCTGATTAATCCCGGGTTGGAGGTTAGTGTTTTAATTCTAATAAATTTAATTCAACATGATTGGTTTAACAGGGTTTCATATTTGACTTTTAAGAAATTATTGTGATAAAAATATAGTTTCAAATTTTAGGAGTCTCAACTTCCGACATGTTCAAAATGTTCAATCCTGCCAACCCACTCAACATGGCCTCTCAACCCCAAAGAAACAGCACTAAAACTTTGAAGTGTCCACGCTGTAATTGGCATTACAAATATCAAGAAACATTGGAAATTCATATGAAAGAGAAACACTCGGATAGTGAAGTAAGTTTAATTTTTAAAATAATCACTTTTAATAATTATCCTTATATTATTGTCATCTTTTTTGAACTATGTCATCATTTTTCAGGTGTCATGTAGTTTCTGTGTTCAGAATCAACCTCATCCCAAATTGGCAAGAGGTGAAAGCTATTCGTGTGGCTATAAACCTTATCGATGTGATTTGTGCAAGTACAGCACCACGACCAAAGGAAACTTGAGTATTCACATGCAATCGGATAAACATTTGCACGCTATGCAAGAGTTGCCAACGGCAATAAGTGAGTTAAATTTTTTTTTCCAATTTATTTGAGTATTTTGTCAACAAAAAAACTGATTTTATTAATCTTATCACCATTATTCAGCCAACTCCAATCAATCCAAATCCCTTGATTCGTCCATCAACAACGCTCGTTTTAGTCTGTTTGGTTTGTGGAGTGTTTGGGGCCGACTCTTTCCACGAAATGAACGATCATCTGAGACAAGACCGGAATCGAGTTTGTGTCGGTGATATCAGCATGATGAACGGCACTTTTTATTGTCATTTGTGTCCGTACAGCACCACATTGAAGGCCAATTTCCAGTTACACACTCAGACTGATAAACATGTGCAGAGAGTTCAGTTGGTAGGTTTTTTCATTTATTTTTTCAAATATTTTTCGTTTAGTTTTATGTTTAAGATTTGTTTTTTTATCATCATTATTTAAAAAGTTTGTTTAAAAAATTATTCACAAGACCTAAAATCAACCAATTTTTGCCCTAAAAATCATAAAACCAATTTTCCAATTTCTAATGAGTTTAGAACTCCAAAAAATTGTTTATTAGTCTTTTCAATCGACTTTACGTCCAAATTGGAGATTTTGTCGTTTTTCTTTTGAAGAATAGTCCAATTTTTTATTTATTGGACTCGGTTTATGGCCCAGCAATTTATCGGAATTTTCCATTGTCATTTTTAGAGAAAACTGCGCTTTTTTAAAAATTTTTTGTTGTTTTTTTTAAATTTATTTTTAACAAGTTTTGGCAAATAATCAAATTTTGGCATTTATTAAATTTTATCTTAATTTAACATTGCGTTTTTGGCATTTTCTCACGTCAAATCATCAAAATTTAAAAATGATCGAAACCGAAATCTCAAGAAGGTATTTAATACCTAAAATGGATGACAAAACCATGCCGCCAAAAGCCGTTTTCAATCCCAAATCAACCGAGTCGTTTAATTTTCCGATTGTTGTGAGAAATAATTCGACGTCGGATCAAATGTCCTGGGAAAATTTACAATTTTGTGAGAAATTTTTAAAATTTCGGTTTCCGCGCACCTGGAACCCAACAAAAATTATATGAAGCAAAAAGACATTGTCATCTTTTTGATGACTTGACAATGACCTAAATTGACCTATTTTTGGGTGGGAGTTTAGAGCTTTTAGTTCCTCAATTACTGAATAAACATTAGAAATAGGTTGGGATAATTTAAATTTTTAGGATTAATGTTATTTGAGAATTATTTTTTTAGGATACTGTATTTGAGTAATTTTGTATTTACTGTAAGAATGATATTATTTAATAAACCGTTTAATTTTATAAATTAAATTGTCCAAAATGGAATTTTCCAATAAAAAAAATTTCAAAGCCTTTTATCCTAAACAAACTATAAAAAAACTTTTGCTTAAAAAACCTTACTCATCTAATCAAAAAATGACGTGTTGTTTTGGGCTCCGAAAATTTAAAAATTATTCTCGATTTTGTAGCCAACAAAGTTTCATTCAAAAGGGTCCAAATCGAAAATTAATTAAAAATTCATACTTCACATTCAATTCATTTCTTTTTTTGGTTAATAATCCTGAAAAGCCCGCGTTTTGATTAATTTTTTATAAAATAAATAATTATTATTTGCAGTAAAATTCTGTTTTAAAGTGTTTTCAATCCTAAAAATCCATTTTTTAAGGTGAAAAATTTAGAGGTGTCCATTTTCCAAGAGTTCTACTAATGGATCTTATTCTTGAGTTTTTAAGGATTTTTGAATTAGGGAAACTCGAGAAAAATGCCGGAAAACAATGGACGCGCGACCAATTTTCGCGCACACCTTGGCCCACAATTGAGTTTATTTCCACAATTGTTTCTTATTTTCGCCAAAATTAAAAGAGGTTCAGGTTCAAAACTCATTTTTTCGGCTCATTAAGTTATAGAGAATAGATGACGATTCAATTTTGACGGAAAAACAGTTTAGAGTGTGTTTTAGGAAGGTTTAAATAACATTATTTGAAGATTGGAAAAGTGCCAAGTTAAAAATATAATTCTTGAGATAAAAATCCCTATTATAGTTAAAATTTAAAACTATTAATTCAAGTTAAAAAATTTAAATTGCATTGGCGGTAAACAAGTGCCATTCTCGTCATAATTTCAATTTACACAATTTATTTAAACAACAATTGACCTTGGTTTATTTATTATGTTTCACAAAATTATTAAATAATAATTCTCTAGATTTATCTTTCTATAGTTGCAAATTAAATAATTTCAAATAATAAATTTTCTGCGCCTGCGCGACTCAATTTCTTCATTCTCGAGACTCAAGATTTAAGACAATTTCCTTAAACACCTTTACTTTAATTCACTTCTCATTGCTTATTTACGTAATCGTTTAGAGAGAGAGACTCTCAATCGAATTAGAAAATGAATTAAAAAACCGACTTACCTTGACGAATTATTCCATTCTACAGTATCAGTTAATTCAAATCAATTGCAAATTATTCCTGACGTGACGAAGAATAAAAATTGGTGGGAAAGAGAATTTAAAAATTCAAGTCGAAATTTCGGCAAAAAAACCTTAAAAATTATTAAAATTTTATTTCAAATTTAAGAAAAAAAATGAAAAAAATTTAATATAAATTTTCACAATTTAGTTTTAATTCGTTTTTAAATTTTTTTAATTTGTTCTTAATTTCTAAAACAACCAATTCTTGATTGTTGATCTGTGCGATTCAAGTTTCAAACTTTCCAGACTTTCTAAATTCTCTCCTGAATTAATGCTTATTGACTATTTACTTGTGTTCCTCCAGAATTTGCTCACCTTTCTTGAACTTGAAACTCAATTTTGGATCAAATAACACTAGGAATCAAGCCCAATTAAGGAAATAGAGAGTAAGTTGAGTTCATAAATAAGTTGTTAGTTGAGGTGAGTCGAGACTTGAGTTGACTCGACTGTTTGACGGCGGTTGCAGGTGCGCCAAAACTTTGAATTGGACTCGAAACCTTGCCCCCAACCAACTGAATCCAATTCTTGAGAGTCTCGAGTCCAAGAAAGGCCGCTGTTCAAACAAAAAAACGATGATTTTCCCGGTTTTAAAGGAACAAACTCATTTTCGGAGCCCTGCGCAACTCATTACCTCCAAAAATGAGTTTTTGAAAAAACTGAAAACAACAAATTTATTTTCGAGAACTCGACCCTTTTCAAATTGTTAATTTTGTTGTTTTCAGATGAATCACATGCGCGAGGGAATGGCCGCTGGTTCCACGGATTCGGCCACGGCAATTTGTCGTTTGGGCAACATGAAGAGCTTCGTTCAAGTCAGATGTCGGCCTTGTCAGGACACTTTCACTTGGTGGGTTCAACTTTTAAAATTTTATTTTTTTATCTTTTAAATCAACTTTTTAACTCGATTTTAATCCTATTTTGAATTTTACGAATAATTATTTAACAACCAATAATTAAGAATCTTAAGGGCCTCGTTTTTAAATTCATAGTAAATTTTTCTTGATTTTTACTAAATGTGTTTCATTTGAAATCCATGGGAACGTAGAAATTTTAAAAATTATTTTGATCCAGATGCCAGGTGTGGTCCTGGTTACGTCGCGCAAAAACGTTAGTTAATAATTCTGAATCCTGAGAAATGTGTGCCAAATTGTTTTGTCATCATTTTGTTTGAATTTTTTTTGATCCCTTTTAATTTCTAATTTCAAAGAATTCCAATTTTTCTTAAAATGCATTAGCTTAAAATCATCCAAAATTTGCTTACTTTACATTATGTTAAGCCCTAAAAAGGCTTTTTCCATCCATGAAGAACAAACAAGCGTCGCTCAGAGTCAGACCCCAAAGAAACCCGACGTTTTCGGGCCGCCAACAAAAAAAGCGGCGGTAAACGCAAGTGCGCGAGTCTTGTTTCTTCACGCGTCTTCTCATTTTCTACGCTTTTTTCTCGGATTTTCTTACAATTTTTGCTGATTACAATTGCATTCATTGTTTGTGGACAAATTCTGATTTCCTAGAATCCATGGAATCGAGAATCGCGCGGCTTTTCGTCCTTAAAGAAGGAGCTTTTGACTTTCTTGTAAAACACACGGCGCCAATTCTTTGTGGGTTTTTTTACATTTACACGCGTTCTCGATTCTTTTTATTAATTCAAATAATTCAAGGTTAGGACAATGGGTTTAAAAAATATATATTTCACCTGTTTAATGAATACTAAAATTTATTAATAAGTGCACTGAATTTTATTTTAATTTTATTAGATTGTTACCGTAATCCTATTAATTATTTTGACAGACTTTTAAGAAATAAACTAATCTAGTTTCATCAAGAAAAATATTTTTTTTAATAATCGTTAATTGTCAAAAGGTTGAGAATTAAAAATAAACTTTCTACTCATAAATTGAAATAGAACCTTATTCATTTCAATGAAAAACACTCCATTTAGTCGAATTTCCATCCTGACTGGACTGTCATATTTTACTTCCCAACTTATTTTTAAATAAGTTGGAATAAAAACCCGGCCTTGGGGCGATTATTGTTTGCCAATATTTCGAAAAATTTAAAAAAATCCTTGGTTAGCGTCTTGTCTTGCATCGCGGGAAAGCCTTCTTTTCCTCTTATTCCCCTTCAAATGGCACAAATTCACCCCCCTGAGGGCATAAATGGAGACCGGACCTCTTCTTGATGAGACTAAATGCAGGAGGACCTCATATTATTTATTATAATATTACCTTGAAAGAATTTTTTTCCATGGAGCTTCCAACCAACCTTCTTATTTATTTATTTGGGGGTCCGGTAGACGAAATTGCCAATTGAAGCTCAATTTTCTGTTTTGCTTTCGGCATTTTTTTGGCCAATTGTTTGGCAATTTTCTCTTATTTCTAAAATAATTGAATTTCTTTCATATTTTTTCAGAAGAATATTTTATGATGATTTTCATTGAAGTTTATTTTATGATTAGAATTTATGTTGTCTTCACTTTATTAAACTAACTACTGTAATTACTAATTAAGTTACAGTATTTTATCAACTAATTTTTAGTTGATTTTTTTTTTTGTAATTACGGTAATTTTCTCCAATAAATTAATGATTACAATAATATTTGACCTTTTTCAGTCCAACAACGCTTCGAGAACACTGTGAATCGGTGTCACATCAGTCTTGTATGGCTTTCGACGGAAGAGGACGCTCTTCATCGGTCACAAACTTTGATCCGACTCTCCAAAGACAGTTGGCCTCCGGCAAAAACAACAACAACAACTCAATGGACATTTCTCGATTGGGAGCTCCACTTTTCGAGTGTAAACATTGCGAGTTCAGCACGTCAGATGTTCTAGAAGCACATGGTAGGTTTAATTATTATTTTTTTTGTTAAAATTTAATTGCATGTTTAAATTTTAAATCCCAATCAATAATTTTATTTTTTCTGTGTCGAAATTTAATAATTGTTTTCTCATTTCCGGAATAACATTACAAAATTATTTTTTATTTTCGTGCAATAATAATCGTTTGAATATCTATTTCAGAGCACAAACCAAAACACTTGATCGGTTTCTTGAGTCAGCCAGGTGGGTGTTTTTCAAATAATCATCAAAATGTTATTTTATGGATCTATAGAATTAGTTTAGAGAATTGGCCAAATGATTATTTTGTCATGGACTAATATTTAATATATTATTTCTGTTTAAAAAATTTAGATGGCTTGAGATTTAAAGGTCCATGTTTTAAGATTTTTTGTTTAAAAGTGCCATCATTAATTGTTCCGTTGTGTAATCATTTTTAAAAATTATAATACTTTTTAAAAACTATGCCTCCGGAGGCAATTTCAAGACAGATACACCATTTTAATATTTGAATTTTTTTTCATTTTCACTTTTCATGAAACTCTCCTTTCTTCAATGCTGTTTTTTATTTTTTTAGTTTAATAACAAAAATCAAGGAGTGGCTCCATCCGTTGAGATTGAGACTCTTTGAAATTTTTTAAATTTAATGTCTGAGTACCGTAACCTCTTCCTTAAAGGTGTCTTCTTCATTTTCCTCATTCATTTTAGTGCTTTTCGCTATTCGAGAACGACAAATTTTTGGTTTTTAGGGAACAATATGAAAATAAAGAGTCTTCTCACCTTGACGAGCTTGTTTCACTCCTTGCCTCCTTGCCATTTTAGTTCATAGAGTGAGTGGGGTCCTTGTCGAATTGGTTTTCGGAATTTTAAATTGACGAGAAGCCCTAGGCATCATCGTTTTTCGGTTTCTTGAAGTCTTCAATAATCTTATTTTCTTTATTTTGTCTTTTACTCTGTAAACTCCATTGTTTCCCACAATTGTCAATGTCATTCGTCTCTCAATGTTTTCAATTTTTTAAAATAGGCTTTATTTAGAAAATTATGGAATCCATAATAAGATGAAACCGAAATTTAGAAATTTAACATTATGGGAACCAATGAGAAGAAAGGAAATGAGGATGACTTGAGGCTATTTTTTATTAACCAAAATAGCACCTTTTCTTCTTTTTTTAAAGGCAATAAAGTCGGGACATCTGGCCATGAATTGTTTAAATTGTTTATTATTTAACACTTGTTTAATAAACTCTAAATAATTGGACTACAGGGTGGGCCAAATGATAGGACGGTCAGTTTTTTAAAATAACTGTCGAATTTTTAAGCAATCGAAATTCTTTTTGGATATGTTATATTTGAGACTTTAAGGAATTGTTTGACATATGAATCAAAAATATCCGTCAAGGCAGTGCCGAGAAAATCAGTGCCAAAGTTTGAAAAAAGATTTTGAGAAATCGGCCTAAAATTTTGAAAAAATTTTTCATTTTAGGTTGGTCTATTCGATCTGTCATAACTTTTTTCATAGTTAATCGATATTTATGATATTTTAATATGTTATTTAAAAAACTATAGGAAATAAAATGATGCCAAATAATAATTTTTAAAATAAAAAATGCCGTAGAAATTGAGTGCCGAAATTAGAAATTACCTAAAACCTGTTTTATTCTGGATTTTTGTAGTTTAACAATTCAAATTAAAAATTTAAAATTTTTTTTTTGATTTTAAATGATTGAATAGGATGTTATAAATCTATTTTTAATGTTAGCTGCAAATTTTTGAACTTGAATTTTTCAAGCCCCTTAAGATTTTGTACTACCATCTTGCGCAGGCAAATTTTNTNCCCTNGANGCCNTANCNACGGGGAGGGTGCAGACCAAGATAGACGAGNAAGCNCTAGACACGNTGNANGNCGNTNAGTATCCNTGGATANNGGNCACCTGCCCTNTGNNACGGNNCGGACATCCCANNTGAACTGATTNTTGNCCANTANTAACGAACGGNGCATNTTGNTNCGGNNGATTCNGTTCGACNNCGACACAGTAGCTGTGCNAGTNNGCGTTTCTNAGGAGACNGNTAGGGGTCNNTNNAACATTCAGAGGCNACNNTTATNAGTCTNACGANATCCCNTCTCGTCNCCTAGNGATTTTCTATACGTNCGNGACCNNGCAGACGCTCAACANGTNCGTTTTCGTCGTGNANCGTTATCATANAAGAGCGTTCGACNNGNAACTNTGCAGTNNNTTATNACTNNNAGNNNCGCACGACGGATGANGNCNAGNACCGTACGTCNGGCGNAGTGCNNTACGCGGGCATACAGTCCGTGTCCTCANCTCAGACTTAATCAAAAAAAAATCCGGACATAATCTACTTTTTGTTTACGGCAAAATTAGAAAAATTAGTGTCCTCAAAAATGACTTCTGTTTTTTTTTGATTTTTTTATCTTTTCAGGAACATGAACTGTTCAAGTTTATTTTTTAGACAATTTTTTTAGACATGTTTTTATTTTTATTAGTTCTGTTTTTCATAACAATATTTTCAAATTTTTTAAAAGTTGGTTGGAGGTTAAATTTTAAGTTTGCAATAGGATAGCTCCTAAAAAAAATTTTAAACAACATTTTTTGGATCATGATAACTTTAATTCACGTTACATTGTGTCTGACTTTTGGTCGAGTTGCGCGACCTTCGGAAACTTTTTGCACTTGTATTTTTTAAAGATCTTGTCAGCCGAGGCAATCTTTTTGATAAAAACTTTTTTTGCAATTCATCAACCAACTTTTATGAGGTTTTAAAAAATTATTTTTTAAAGACTTCAAGCTTCAAGGCGAGTCATGTAATATGGATGGATGGTGTTTGAAAATTATGAATACGGTGTACAAATAACAACATAAAGGTTGGGCGACATTTTTTGCCAAAGAAAACATTTTAAAATGCCAACGGCTTAAATTCAGATCTTTTTTGACATTCAAAAAGTTTGTCTGAAGAAATTGTACATAGTTTAATGATCAAAATTCCATTTTTCATTCTCATTAAACATTTCTTTCAACATGGTTGGTGTTCATCACATTAAATAAAACTTCAACATTGCGCAGAGACATAAAAATTGCCATTTAAAAAAACCACCTTAAGTTTCCTTTGATTTGCCTTTAAAAATTTTTAAGTCATCGTTTTTTCTAGAAAACCTAATTTTTTGATTAAAAGTTTTTAACTTTATAAAATTTAAGTTTTCAGATTTTTTGTGTTTTTTCTGGATCAAAATTATTAATTATTGTTCATTTTTGCAACTCTCGATTAAATTTGAGAGATTGCTTTTATGCCGTTTTTGATCTGTGGCTCTTTGAAATTTCATCCTATAGTTTTTTAATTTTAAATGTAGGTTGTGTTTTAAGCACAGCTACCAACTTTTTTAAAAAACTCTCATAACTCTCATCCAAATATGATCCTTGTTTAAAACAAAAAATCAAGTTGAACGTGCCCAACTTGTTGATGATTTGGCGGCTTTGAAAAAACGGATTTTTAAAAATAAAAAACATAGTCTTTTTCGGGAAGAAGTTACTTATGTGACAATCATTGTTATTGGCTGCGAATAGGCTTCAATTCCATTCGATTGAATGCTTCATTGACAACAGAGAAGCCAATTGAACGTGTCCAACCCTTTTGTTGGTCTACAGAATTCAAAAATCGAACCCAAGGCTTTTTCTCTTCCAAAAATCGAGATTTTGCCGAGAGTTCAGTGCGCGAAAATCACTTTTTTCAACTTGATTGAATCCGTATTCCATAAAATTTCGAAAAAATTCATAAAATAAAATTCCAATCCATCCAAAAACCTGGAAAAATAATTTGGGACGGTATTTTTTGTTGTTTCGCATTAGTGTCAAATCAAGTTGTCGGCCTTCAATTTAGATTCAAAATATAGGGTTCCCCAAATTTTTGCGGGTTCTTCGGGCGCCCGCTGGGCCTTTTTTCAATCCAGAAAAACCAAAAAAAATTGAAATTCATTTTCTTCAAAAAAAATCGATGTGGCCTTGTTCTTTGCGGATTTCTCCTAACCGTTCTTCCAATATTTTGACCAAAACGCATTTTTTTGGTAATGTCACCGAGTTTTTTTTACAGTCCGGACTTTTTTCAAAAAAAAAATTGTGACGAAGCGCCGCCCCAGGAGACAGAAAAAAAGTTGTAAGCCATTTTGAGGCCGTTTTTTGACTGACCAAACAACTCATTTTCATCAAATCTTTTTGACGGTTTTTCAATCTTTTTTTTGGAAAATATTTTTCTATAATTTTCAAATTTTCAGTCGACATTTTTTTGACAGTTGAGTTGTTTGTCAAAAAGTTGCATTTTTGGAGAAATCATCAATTTGTTTATTAAAGATTTTAAAAACTTGGAAGGCTAATAGTTTAAACTTTTGTGTTCTGTTTGAGTTAACTTTAAAGTCATCATTTGTTATTTTTTAGTCATCATTTTTGGCCCAAAACAAAGAAGGCCATTTTACATTTTGAAAAATGACAAAAAGTGTTAAAGGAATCAATTTTTAAAACTTATTACTCAAAACACGTCCTCGAGTTTTGGGACCTATCGGAGAATGTCATCTCCGATTCCAAAAAATATTTTTCCCTCTCAATCAATTGTCAGAGTCGCGCACCCGACTTTTTTTAGTATTTTTGGGCTTTGTATCGTTAAAAATCAATTTTACTGGAAACAAATACAGGTAAAAAATATTTTTACTTATGGATTTTAAAAAAAAACTCGCGCAGGATCTTAATTTCTAATAAATTGTTTCTTAAGGCAGACCAATTTTTTTGTTTTGTTGTTCTTTTTTCCGTGCCAAACATTTCGGAAAAAATAATTTTACAGACTTTTTGCCTTCGGGGCATTTTTCCAAGACAACTTCTTCATTTTTCTGCCAATCTGTCTTTTGTCCGGACATTTTTTGTTGGTCGGCGATTAATTCCCAAAAAAAGAATTGAATTTTTCAAAATAAAAACACGGAGATGAACGTTTCCGAGTTCATAAAAATTTTTGGACTTGACCCCAACTCCTTGGACAATAATTTCTTGTCAAAAAATCCTACTCATTTTTTCCAATTTTTTTGTCATCTTTTCCTTCTTAATTTCTTCTTTTTTCTTTCAATTTCCAAAATTTTTGTCATTCCAATGCCTGGGGCGACAAAGAATCGCGGGTTCCGTCGACTTTTTTGTTTGTCTTTTTTCGGCATTTTTTCTTCATCCAAAAAAGGAGGTGTTGTGGTTTTTTTTTAAATTTTTCGGGACTCAAAATCCCTCTAGGCCATTTTTCTTAGCGGTGGACGGAAGTCGTCGGCCATAAAAAATTTTAATAGAAGAGAGTGGAGGTCGACGATCCTCGTCGACTTTGGCCTCAGGGAGAAAACATTTTCGGAGGTGAGAAGGGCACATTTTCTCATTTTTGGGCCTTTAAGATGAGAAATAGATTCCATTTTTTTTGAAAATCCGAGAACAGTCCCAAAAAAACTGAATTTCTCTCTACTTTTTGTGCTATTTTGATGATAAGGAATATTATTAGGACTATGATCCGAGAACTTGGCCACTCTTTGTGTATTTATTAATAAATTTTCCTTTTACGGCACAGTTTTGGGGAAAAAGAGAAATGAGATCCATGAAAAAAATTTAGAGGCTGAGGTGAAACATTATTGTCATTTTGGCACTATTAAATTTTTCTTTTTTTTGGCACGCCAAATATTTTTTTTTAATTATGTAATTTATAGAAGAGAGAATTGTTTTTATTTCTTTTTTTTTAAATAAATTTGATGACAAAATTGTCATAAAACTCAGTTCCACCCTTTTCTTTTGTTAAAACCAATATTTTGTCATTCTGTTCTTTAAAAAATTGACCCTACTCATTAACCATAATGCCCTCCGGCATTATTTTCGAATATTTATGTTAGAAGCTCTTGTTTTTTTTTTCTAAAGCCAGTGTTCCACTTTTTTGACGGAAAGTCGTTTTCTTTATGTCCAATTCCTTTCCATAAAAGCCTCGGGGGCATAAAGACTTTTTCTCTTGGCCTCTCGCCAAACCAGTTCTTAATAACATGAAAGTAGTGGAATTTAGTAAGAATTTTTTGGATTTTATGACCCAAATTTTGTTCCATCAACGGATTTTTTTTTGATAATTTCGACTTTTTCTTATTTTGGCATTTTTGTGCCCCACAGAGTTCATTAAAAATATTTTGTTTTTATTTTATTATTAATTTGGTTTTTATTCTCACCTTCATGAGACCAAAACTCGATTTTGGCAAAAGAAAGTTTCCGTTTTGAGACCAGACTATTTTGTTTATTTATTGGCATTTTTGCCATAATTAAAGTCATATATTTATTTTCTTTTGTGAGAAATTTTTATTTTTATTTGTCATCGAAAATAAAGAATTTATTTACTTTTAAGCCAAATTTTGATTTAAAAACGGCATTATTTTCAATGTTGGCACAATAATATTCTCAAAGCCGAGTCATCACTTTTTAGGGAGAAAAACGGGTTCGACCCGGGATTTTTTCTATTTTTTGGTTGAAAACTGGCCAAATTAGGGCAATTGAAAAGTTGAGTGCCACGGCACCGACCCAAAATCTTTTCTTTTTTACATTCCTGTGAGGCGTCATCAAGTTTGCGTTTGGGCCTCAAAATTTTTTCAATTGAATTTTAATTCAAAAACCACTTTTTTAAAATTTTTTGATAAATTTTTTGTTTAAAAGTTTTGACGTAAAATTTTTTATATAAGTTAAGTTTTTCATGACTTACATACATGGTTCTATTTCTCCGATTTTTTCAACTTTAAGTTAAAATTTTTGTCTAAAAACTTCTATTTTTTCTGTCTGAATCAATGTCGTATTTTTTTCAAAGTGAAATGATGACAAAAAACGAAAAAAAATGTAGAAAATACCGAAATGGTCGGATTCAAAACTTGGGTTGTAAATATTAGAGTGTCGAGAGTTCCGGATATTGTTCCAGCTTCCTTTTAAACGTTTCTCCAAAAAAATCCGGTATAAGAACTCCCTCAAGGTTCAACAATTCGAATTATTATAAAATATAAATTTTTATTGAATTTTCTAAAAAGATGTGCAAAAATCTTTAAATTTTTCGACCTGTAGGCATTTTAAATTTTCTTTCTTTCGTTTAAATCTCTTTTCACGTCCAAAAATCTATGCCGGAGCCTTCACGGCGGGCGCCCGCTGTTTAATTTTGGCGAAAATTGGTTAGAAGGAAGAAAAAGACCAATTTTAAGGTAAAAATGCCGAAAATCCCGAAAATGCCAAAGGTGCCGAGGTCGAAAAAGGCAAAAAATGTCGAATGGGACTGGTTGCTTCGACCACCTCCGGCCTCGGCACTCCAAGAACTTCTATCTTCAATTTTGGCCCCATTTCAAGTGCTTGACCCTTTAATTTTTAGAATTTCGGTCCTTTTACTTCAAGTGAAACGCCTCAAGGCTTCCCCACTTTTCCAATTGAGTGAGCCCGCTTCGAGGCTCAAAAAATAACCGTGCCAAGGCTCAGATCCTAGTGTGCCAAAAGTTTTCAAACTTCTTCACCACTTGACTTTTAGTTTTTTGGTTTTTTTGGAAATATTGCTGACTTGGAATTCTCTGACCTGACTTGAGGACAAATCCTGACTTATTAGTCTTTTCTGGCCAATTCGCTGATTTTTGTTATTTTCAATGTCTGTTTTCACGTGAAATTCGCCAACCGCATTTGTCTTCCGGCATTTCTTTTTGCCTTTTTTGCTTGATTATGACTTTTTCTAAAATGCCCGAGGGAAAGAACGTTTGGAGGTGTCGGATTGCTGTACCACAAACTTTTTCGGGATGCCTAACCAATTTTTTATATGTTTGTTTGCTAAAAAAGGAACGTAGTAACTAAAAATGGTTATGAGAAGTGAACTATTAGTATTATTATAAAGTTCAGTATCAAATGATGACAATCACCTTCTTAAAATGATGACAACTACCTTCTTTTTGTCATGTTTAGTCATCATTTTCAATTCAAGCCGAATTTTAAAAGATTTTTATTTTTTTTTATTTTTTGAATGCCCTGAATCCTGAAGGAAGGCACTTATCATAAAACCCACTTTAGATTAAGCTTCAAGTTCGTCGAGTTCAAGTTTTTAGCAAATTTTTGAAGAGTTGGCCAGGTTAAAAATTTGTTAGAGTGCCGTTCGTTTTTATGGCATTCCTTAAGCAAAATAAATGTTCCAGTAGTTTTTTGAGTTAATTTTTTTTTATCAGGAACTTGTTTTCCTTAAAAAAATCAATCATCTTTCGAGAAATTTTGAGGGCCTACTAAATCACCAAAAAACTTGTTTTGCCAAATTTAAATTCAGACATTTTTTAATCCATCATTTTCCGTTTTTCCCACTGATTTTTTTATCAGATAATATTTTTTTGGAGAATTGAATAGTCCAAACAATGGGATTTTGGTGATTTTTGATTACGTGATCAATTTCCAAAAAAAGACTGAAAATTTTTTGGCCAAGAGATTTTTTTTTGGATTTTTAAAGATTGTTTGGAATTTTAAGTGACACATTTGGATTTCCACTTTAAAACGTGATGAATCGGTTAACTGATAATGGGAAAGTTTGGATTTTGGAAGAGATTCAAGGGCGGAGCTTTCTTACATCACTTTAAGCTTATTTTAAGCCCAGAGATTTTTTTAATTTTGTCCATTTTTTGTTCTCAACAAAAATTCTTTGTCGGGCTCAAATAATTTTTTTGAGAGTTCATTCTTTTTTTTAAATGCCCTGAAGGGGACAAAATCCTATTTTTAAAAATTGTTTGTTCTCGGACTCAGGGGAGGGAAGAATTTGGCTCTTAATTGGATTATTTGGCCAGAGGCCAAGAGAAAAATCGAGCATGACCATTCGAATTGGAGCTGTTTCTAAAAATATTTGGCAAAAACATCATTTCTTGGATGATTTAATGATAAGGGAACATTGAGACGAAGATTATCACAAATTGGGCCCTTGACGAATTGTTTGGATTAGTCAAATGGATGTGGATTTAAATTTTTTGCCTTTTTTCTAAAAACAGGTAAAAATGTAATCATAGTTTTTTATTTTTTTGTCTATGACTATCAATTTCATTCCGGTTTCACCCACAAAAAGTCGGATTATTTTCAAAAATGTTAAACTTTTTTATTATTTTTGGCCCAGTCACAAAGGCACAGAAAACCAAAAAAGAAAAAAATCCATAAAAAAATTATTTGGGACGGGTCGGGCGCCAGACAAAACCACTAACTCCTAATTATAAATCTCATAATTGCCGTCCTATCTTAAATACCCACAGGGCCAAAAAAATTAGAAAAGTTGCCTTGGAGGAAAGGCCAAGACAAGGCAACTTTCCGGCGGCTAAAGTTTTTTTTAGATTCTTTTTTTTTGGTCCGCAACGTTTAAAAAATGAATTTAGAACCCTGAAAATTAATTTGGAATTAGAGTTGTGTGTGTTGGCGACAGTTCTAAAGAAATCTGGGATTGGCTTCCGGTCCAGGCCAAATTATTTATTTTGCTTGCTTGTTAATTCTTTTTTTTAGTCATCATTTTTTTATAATTGATTTAAATTAAGAATTTTTTTACAATTTTAAAATATTTGCCACTAAATGTCTAAACTATTTGTGAAATCATCAAATATATCCACCCAATTTCTGATTGAATCCTTGAAAACCTCAGACTCGACCATTGTTCAATGTTTGTTCTTGAAAATAGCACACAAACCCCGAATATTATGTAATATTATTATCCATAAAACCCGCCGGTCGAACTTCTATTTCGAGAAACGTAGACTCCGATTCTGAATGTAAAAGTTCTTGAAGGTAGAAGAGTCCCAGAACTATGTCCAATTCCGGCCATTCAACTTGGTTTATTTATTTTTTGTTAAAGTAAAAGAAGGTGTTCGGAAAACTTTTGAAACCACGGTTGAAAATATGAGTTGTTGGACTTTGAAAGTTCTTCCATGTTTTTATTTTAGCTAATTTTAAAATTGAAGTTAAAAAATTTAACTTTTTTAAAATTTAAAATCCCAAAATTTCCACGGCACTTTTAGATGACAAAAAAGTCCCCCGGAAGCCGAAAATTCCGATTCTTCCGTTTTGAAAGAACTTAATCTCGTTCCTTAAAACACAAAAAATCCCAAAATTCAAAAAATCCGAACGCGTGAAATGCCAAATTCATTGTTTTGACCCACCTTTCGATTTTTGGCATTCTTTCGACTTTCTGGCATTCTTTTGGCCAAGTTCAACAATAAAGAAAATAGAAATAAAGATAAAGATTTTAAGAAATGGCACAAAATGCCAAAAAATATGTCTTGAGACGAAACTTTTGAATTTTTGGCATTTTCATTGCCCCGAGCCCGAGGGCTCTAAATATTTTTCCCCCAATTCGAGATTTTGATTTTTTTGGGATTTAACACTTCTTTTAGGAGCTTTTTCTTCCAAAAAATCGAAAATTCCTTTTAGCACCTTTTTGTATTTTTGTGGCCACCGAGTTCCGGCCCCACTTTTTTTTTGGTTTTACGACCCGCCGCGCCGCCCAAGGCCCTAAAAATTGGGCTTGAGTGTTTTTGTAGATGAACATGACTTTTTTTGGAGTGAAAAACAGTTAAATTCTTAACATAAAATTTTAAATCATTACGGTTCTCTTAAAAATTCCTGTTCGAAAGGTGTGTGATATTTTTTTTGATGATAATTTTTCGAATTTAATTGCCGTTTTTATTATTTTATTATCACTTGTAAAATCCTTAAAAAAATAAAAATATATTAATATGCCAGAGACAGATGTGATTATGCATTTTCCATAAAGTTATTTAATTAATAAATAATTTTTAACGGGTTTTAAACTTTTTTCATTTGTCCTCCAAGATCAAATTTTTTATCAGATTAATTCAAGATGTTGGATTTATCAACAGTTAAAAATAAAATAAGATCATAGAGTTTTAAAATTGAAATTTACCCAGAAAGAAACATTTTAAAAGTCATCATATTATTTTCAATTTTAAAATATTTTCTAAAATATTTTATGTTTAAATTTTCTATCAATATTATTCGATATTTTTTATTTTCATCTTACTTTATGTTCTCTTTCTTTCATGAAAAGTGCCGGAAAAAAGCCTCTCTCATCTAAAAAATGCCCAAAGGAGGCGCCGACTCTTTAATCGCTTTTCAATAAATGCCAATACAGGTGTGCCAACATTTTTGTCTTTCAAAAAAAATTCATGGCCTTAAGAATGGCCATAGAGAAAAAGCTGAAAATGGCCAAGTTTTTTTTTCTGGAGTTTCACACGTTCAATTCCAATTAACGAAGATCTACTTCACATCTTATCTTTTTTCTTATTTTTAACTTGAAACACGTTCTTTACTGTACTCTTATTTTATTTTTTAAACAAAAAATTGGACTTACTTTTTGAATGTTTTTGGTTTATTTTTTTTGTTGGTATTTCTAAAAAGTCTAAAATTGTATCTTTGAATACAAATTTTGGACTCGTTTTTTGTATAAAAATTTAAATTAAATTTTTTTGATAAATTTATTTTTTATTTAATTTCAACTTTACTGTTTTTATTTTAAATTTAAATTTTTAATAGTGCTAACGCGACATTTTTATTTTTAACCGTACCCAATTTAAAATTAATTTAAAGTCATCATTTTGGAAATTTCAGATGGGAGAATGGTTTCGAAAGAACCTCTTGCTGGTGGCCACCATCGGGTCGGTGTTGGCGGGTGCGGTGCTCGGCTTCTGCCTCCGGCCCATGGACTTGACTCCCAGCACAGTGATGGTGCTCTCTTTTCCAGGTGAAATCCTAATGAACATGCTGAAAATGATGATTCTGCCCCTCATCATCAGCTCTCTAATCTCAGGACTGGCCCAATTGGACGCCAAACAGTCGGGCCGAATGGGCTCGTTGGCCGTCGCTTATTATTTTATCACCACCGTCATTGCTGTCATTGTGAGTTTTATCGGGTTTTGATTTTGATTTTTTTGATTTTTTTTTGATTTTTTAAATTTTTTTATATAAAAAAATAAAAATGATGACTTTAGACGGGCATCATTCTCGTCCTATCGATCCATCCCGGTGACCCCACAATCAAAAAGGACATGGGCGAGGAACGGTGGGCAAAAACGTCAGCACACTCGACACTTTCCTCGACTTGATCAGGTTAATTTTAAGAAATATTAAAACATTTTTTAAAAATTGCTCAAATTTGTTCATTTTGTTATCAATTTTCAATAAAATAAATTAATAAAATTTTTAGGAACATGTTCCCTTCCAACATTGTTCAAGCCACTTTTCAACAAGTTCAGACCAAATACGTTAAAGTTCATCCAAAAATAGTAAAGAACGACACGGAAACACAGAGGTTATTGGCCGCAGGCCAACTTTTCACACTCGTTCCTTCAGTCGAATTCACCGCAGGAATGAATGTCTTGGTAGGTTTATCAACTTTTAACCTTAAATTAATTAACTGATTCATTATTGGCCAAAAAATTTTTAAAAAATTTTATTTCAAACTAAAACTAGCAATGGGATTCAAGAAAAATTCATTTTTTAAGAATAAGTGATCGATCTATTCAGATGGACTTTTCTCCTCGGTATTCTAATCAAATTAGAAATTTAAAGTATGTGTGAGTTCTAGAAAAGATGGAGAACAATATTCTTTAGGGTGCCTGAATTTGAAATTTTAATGTATGGCTTTAAATTTTTAAAAACTTTTAATTTTACTTTTTAATAATTGTTTTTAGTTTAGATGAAGATTTTTCTTTCAGATTCTCACTAAATCAGTCATTTATGGTATCTATTGATACAAAAATAATTAGAGAACATTAATTTATGTGTTTTAACTTTTGAAATTATTTAAAAAAAGTATGAATTTTTTTAAATTTCAAAATTCAAATTTAATAATTTTTAATGTCAGGTGTGATCATTTTCTGTATTGGGTTCGGTATCGTGGTGAGTCAGTTGGGTTCCGAAGCCCAAATACTCATCGACTTCTTCACGGTCATGGACAAAGTGATTATGCAACTTGTTTCGTATGTGATGGTCTATTCTCCGTTCGGCATTATGTGTCTGATTATGGGCAAGATTCTGGAGATCCGCGACTTGGCCGAGACCGCCCGCATGTTGGCCATGTACATGTTCACGGTGTTGTTCGGCTTGACCATTCACGCGCTCATTTCGTTGCCGTTGGTGTTTCTGATTCTTACGAAAAAGAACCCGTTCACGTTTATGCGCGGTCTGTTGCAGGCCTGGATCACGGCCTTGGGAACGGCCTCTTCTTCGGCCACTCTTCCACTCACGTTCAATTGTTTGGAGGAGAATCTGGGCGTGGATCGGAGAGTGACGCGCTTCGTTCTACCCATTGGAGCAACAATTAACATGGTAAACTTTTAAAAAAATTGAATTTTTTATGGTTTTTTTGGAATTTAAACTAATTTAAAATCATCACTTTTCAATGAATATTAGATTAACAACTCATTTTAGTCATCACTTTTCAATAAATATAAGTTTAACAACTCATTTTAGTCATCACTTTTCAAAAATAAAGTTTATCAACTCATTTTAGTCATCATTTTTCAAAAAATAAAGTTTATCAACTCATTTTAGTCATCACTTTTCAATAAATAAAAAAATAAATAGATAAAATAAAGTTTATCAATTCATTTTCCAGGACGGAACGGCCCTTTACGAGGCCGTGGGCGCCATCTTCATTGCCCAAATGAACGGCGTCACCTTGACGATGGTCCAAGTTGTGACCGTGAGTGTGACAGCCACTTTGGCGTCGATTGGCGCGGCCTCGGTTCCGTCGGCCGGCCTCGTCACCATGTTGTTGGTGTTGACGGCGGTGGGGTTGCCGGTCAAGGACGTCTCACTGATTGTGGCCGTCGATTGGCTTCTGTGAGTTGTTTCGAAGTATAAAACCTTTTATTCAATACAGGGTTTTCATTCACTAACAGATACTGGGGTTCAACAAGAAAACATTTCGCGTCAGCGTGCAAAAATTTCTTTTTATTTTATCACTCCAAAAATTGTGGCCTGATAATAAATAAAGTAAAAAACGATTCTAATCAAATTTAATTGGCGCGAGATAAATTCTAGAGGGATAAAATAAAGACATATTTTTGGCGAAAAGTTTTCTCGTTGAGACCAACCATCTTTTTTATCTGTTGGTGAATGTAGTACCAAATTCAAATGTTCAATTGATCGAATGTCCGAATTTTTCAGCGACCGAGTCCGAACTTCAATCAACGTTTTGGGCGACGCTTTCGGCGCCGGAATTGTCCATCACTTGTGAAGGATCAGTTGGCGGCCGCCGACGCCGAACACCAACATCGTCGACAGTCCCATTTGGAACGGGGTCCCTCACCACCCAGACGTGAGTTGTTTATCAGTTCTTCAAGCCTTTAATCATCAAAAAAGTCTTTTTCTTTAAAATCATCAATTCTCAAAGTTTAATAGTTTATAAAATCCATGATTATTTCAGCTTTAAATGACGAAAAACACAATTCGACTTGGCGCAACAACACGGGCGGCTACGATCCCGTCCCACAGGATGATCATTAGGCCTCTCTAATCATTTTTGGAACCATGGGACAGCAAAAAAGTTAGACTTGGCCAAAACTTTTTTGAAAAATTTGGATATGGGCGTGTTGGAGTCTTTCTTTAATTTTTTAATTTAGCATTTTTCAATTTAATTGCATTTCATTATCTTTTTTTATTAGTTTCCACTTTATCAAAAATTTATTTCGGCTCTTATCAAGACTAGCCCATACCAAAAAAGGTAAAAAATGTAGAGCCAAGTTTTTATTAAAATCCCATCTTGATACAGTAACCCGGCCTACAGTAACCCGGTTTTTAGGGATCGGCCCCCAAAGTCGAATGCCAAAAATTAATTTCTCCAATGTTTTTTTTTCTAAAAACAAAACCCGCTGTTCTCCAATGATATTTTCGGTTTTTTTCAATTTTTTTTGAGACCAATCAATACCGTACTGCTCCTTCACACTTCTTCCTCGGTTTTTCGCCCAAATCTTCTAAATTTTTTTATAAATTTTGTGTGTAAAGTTCCCTGTTCTATGAACTCATTCAAAAAATTCTTCATTTTTTTAATTCTAAAATGGTTCACATTTCTACTTTTTCAATTTTTTTGTAAGAAATATTTTTAAAATAATAAAAATAATAATTGAAAGAAGAAAATTTTTAATGCTTAAATTTGAATATTTAGAATTTTATATTTTATATTTTAATTACATGACTGAGAATGGCATTTTTGATTAGATGGCAGCGGCGACGGGCCTGTATTCTTCTTTTGAGATCTTCTTTCGGGCAAAACAGCCAAGCTCAAAGTGGGCCAAGAAGGCCGTGATGGCACATGAGATGCTTATCTGAAAATTTTGAATGATCAAGATAAAAATGATTATCCTAATTTTAAAATTTAAATAACAAATAATTGCTTGAGAACCTAATTTATAAGATTTTTTATAATAAAAAGTTTTAATTTTAATGTTTTTTGATGACTTAATACAATTTTAAAAAGTTCAAGGTTATCAAAAATAATCTTTCAACATAAAAATTAATCAACTCACCATTAAAAGAAAGGTCCCGATAACGTAGACCCAGTTTTGGGGAGAGAGACAACATTCCGTGCTCGACTCTCCACAACAGTGATACCAGTGGAACGGTGAGCCTTGGGCATTGAACGTGCCTAAACAAAAATGATAAGAAGTTTGTAACAAAAACAAATCGAAATTTTATCAAAATTATCATAAAAATGGTTTATAATTTTTTTTATCATTTTTAATAATGATAAGAAGTTTTCTATTTGAAAAGAACAAATTTTAAATTAAAACAAACCTATCAATGGTCATATTTCTGCACCAAAGTCCAAAGTTTTTCTCCGACCAAGACCTGGGCTTGGGTCCCAAGGATGGGAAAGGGTCCGGCCAAAATGCCAAAGGCGTGGGCTCTTCGAAAAGTCCGGCGGCCATGCTTGCGGCCATAAAAAGCGCGGCTCCGGTTAATAAACGTGCCATGGAAGAAGTGGGAACAACCATGGACGTTATTAAAGCCATTTCAGGCAGAAGAGCGTGGATTTTGGATGAAAGAAACGTCTAGAGTCTTATCAACGTGCCAGTTTTGTTTTAGGCTGATTTTAATTCTTTAAATTTAAAAATTAGAAACCTCAAAAAAATGATGACTAAAATTTTCCAAAAATGATGACAAAAGTATCAATAAAAGTTGGGCCCGTTTATTTCGGGTTTCAGACACCGGGATTCACACTGAGGTATTTTGTTGGGCACGGTGCCGTTCTTTGACGGACACAGACCGTGCTGAAGTTTATTTTCGGCAAAATTGGAAGATGCCGTTCAAGTGAAGCCGAAGAAAAATGCCGTCGAACGGGCTGAAAAATAAAATAATTGCTAAAATTTAATTAAGGAAACATTTTAAATTATGATGACTTTTTAAAAAATCAGAACGTTATCAGCAATTTTAATGATTTCGGAGAATAAGGCAAAGATCATCATCTTTGTAAACTCTTCGAGCACATGAAAACCAAAACCAGTTCATGATTAGAAAAAAACGTTCCAAAAAATAAAAAATAAATCGTTTAATATTTTTCCACAAAATCAAGTTTAGCAAAAAATTTTTTTTGTCAAAAACAAATAGTTCGTCAACTCTTAAAAATTAAAACCATCATCATCAAAAATGGAGTTCAAGACACTCCAAAAATCAGATTCTGGCCATCAACAAGAGATTTTTGGCGTCATCCTTTTTCACCCAACAAGTCACAAGGCAGAAAAAATTGTTAGAAATAAGATTTTACAAAATGAGAAGAAATGGAAAAACGTCGATGAACCGGCCTTACAAAATTTTTAAGTCGACTCTCTTCCATCGACGGTTTTTTTTTAATTTTGAAGGTTTGTGTCAACATTTTATGATTAAAACAGTCTCTTCGTCCAACTCCATACACTTAAATCTAAAACTTTAAATTATCATCATCATCTTCGACAAAGTTCCAATTCGAAAAGAATATTTTTTCAAGACTCTCGACTCACTTCAGCAACCCAGTTCCGTCGACCAAAGAAAGAAAGCGAAACTAACCCACACTCCGCCCAATTTTTCTTAAACTTCACCTTGAAAGTGATAAAAACATGAACTCTTCTCTTAAAAACCACCTTCTAACCTTAATGAACCCAAAAATGTTGCGCGAATAAATTAAAAAAGCGTCACCAATTTTCTATAATCATCAAATTTTGAATTTTAAGTCAATTTGGAAAATTCTGGAGATGAAATTTATCAATTACACAAAAAAGTGATTATTTTAAAGTTCATGAAGATGGTATAATAATGTTTATTTTTTAAAGTTTTATCACAACAAAAAATTGGGTACGATTTTTAAACAACATCGAAGAAATGATTATAAAAACAATGGTTTCTTTATCAATTCTGGAAGAAAATACAGAAGATGACAAATAAATCCATGTATTAAAAGACTAAATCTAGAAAAAGGATATTGGATAATAAATATTTTTGGCAAACAATAACCGGATTTAAATCCAAGATAAACAGCCTATGATTAGAAATAAGTCCATACTCTATTCTTTAAGCAGGTATAGAACAATGTCCAAAAGGTACTTTTAAAAATGATAAAAAAAGTACAAACGTTTTTGATGACTAAAACTTCCGGAAAAACAAAAAAACTCATTCTTATATGAGTAAAAAACTCCAAAATTGAAAAAAGAACTCCCCGGATTCAAGAAAGAAACCACCTTGGAAGAGAGTAAAGTAAGGATATTTCCTTCCGTGCCCTAAGGCGCGCAACTACTTTTTTTTCAGCTTCAAGCTTATAGCCCAAGGATTTGGGATTTCCTTCTTCCGTACTTTTCAGAAAAAAAACCGGCTCCGGTTGTAAGAAGATTTTTAAAAATTCTGGGATCAAGTCCGGCTTTTTCTGAAAAATCCAGACTACACCAATTTTCTTCTTCATGAAAAAAGAAAATTCTTCGTTCAATCAATCCTCCAAGTATTTTCTGTCATCTCTCGTTCTCTGGTTTTCTTCGATGGCGCCAAAAAAGAACCCGATCGATTCAAACCCGCCTTAGGGAAAAGCCGAAAGAAGATTTTTGGTAAAGCTTGATGTAATCGATTCTGGATTGAGTTTTTGGAAACCATCACGCAATTTTTTATCTTCCGAAAAAGAGCTTCTGAATCGTTTTGTCATCAAAAAGACGGGTTTGTCATCAAATTTTCTGGTACAAAACCCCGACTTTGGCATTTAAAAGCCGGCTTTTCCGATTTTCTGGCGTCTAAAACTTTTCGGTTTGATTTTTATCCGTTCAAACTCGATCCAATTCAAAAAATCATGAAAGAGCAGATGCATCGTTGAGAATCCCAAGAATCAAAAGTTTTTCATTTTGTGCGCAATGTCATTGAAACCATGGATCTAGTAACTTTTAGCTTCGGCTTAAACTTCGGAACCATTTCTTCTTTTTGATCAGCGCCGGAATGAAACTCGAAAACCCATCAAAATCATCAAAATGCAATGTTTATTCGTTGATGGATGACGTAAAAATCGGATAAATTAGAAGTTTACGACATTAAATGAAAAAATAATGTAATGTAAAGAATTTTGCAAAAATTAAAAATTGTTTTTGATGACTAAAAATAAAGTAATAAAAATCATCATTTTTTAAATGAAATCATAATTAGAAGAATTCAAAATAATTTTATAAATAACTTTAAGATCACAGAACATAAAAAATTTTAAAGTCACAAAAACAAAAAACATTTCCATTTTTCGGCTTTGATGCCGTTCGAGATCCAAAAAAAAAGAGAAAAGAAAACAAAGTGGCACTTTTTGCTCGAGCGCCCTCCAAAAAATGGGGTTAATTCGGGATAAGAAATAAGATGTGATTGAGAATAGAGAGATGGAAATTCCAAATAAATAGTGAAAGTTCGTTCAGGTCTGGAGAATTGAGAATCATGCCCTAGGGCTTGATTTTGAGAAAAAAAAATGAAAATCAAAAATCAGATCGCAGCTCCAGAAAATAAAAAAAGCCAAGAATGGCACTTTTCTCGATGCCATTAAGAGTATTTTGGATTACTCGGAAATAACCAAATAAAATTATAACAAACGAGATCTGATCTTGAAAAAATTAATAATCATCATTTTTTCTCTCGATGTCAAAGTTTTAATTTTTGCGCAGACAACTTTAAAAAAATTGTCTTTTACCCCTGACAAGAACGGCATTATCTTTAATTAGTAATTTATTTCCGTTCAGCGACCTTGTGCCAGTCAAGAATTCGAAAAACGTTCTTGATTCGTTCAATTTTCTTTCGTAAGCTTTCTGAACCATTTTTTCTTTTCGAGGACGGCATTTTTGTTTTTCGTCGAGAATGAAACTTTTATAATCATTCTCTTGCAATTTCTCCAAAAACAAACCAAAATTTACCATCGGCGCTCAAAGCGAATCGAGATTGGATTATAAAAACGGCAAAAAAAAGTGCCATAGGCGTCGGTAATTTTTTCTCACCGTTCTCGCATCTCTTCCGCTAACTATATCTTTTTTAAACTTGTTGTGGTCCGTGAACTTTTCAATAAAATATACAAAGAAGACAGTTACGTCTTTTTTGATTTCAACTGCGCTGGAAGGCGTCAATCTTCCGTGTCTTTCTGATATTTTTGAATTTTGGAATAGATTTCCGATCCCGGAATTCTCTAAATAGTATTTATTAATACTTCAACAAAAAAGAATTAAATGAAATTTTTAAAGCAGAATGAAAGAGAAAACTTTTAAGAAAGCTCGTTTTTGTGCCGTTGACGTTTTTGGCACATTTGTAAAAAAATATACCCGCTGGTCTAAAAGTGTAAACTCTGAAAATTGTATTCTTTTGGAGTTTTTTGATGACATTGTTTTGTTCAATTTTTTCTTATCGCAACAACAAAAACAATCCAACCTGATCCAAGATTTTTTATTCAGATTCATGCTTAATAAACTTATTCTAAAAATGTTGTTTAAATTTGATAAAGAAAGGTTGATTTTCCAATTTTATATAAAAGATTCCATAAGATAGACTTAAGCCAAAACTGTTTTTAAGCCTGGTTTCGGAATATAATCGATCATCTACAACCCAACGACATTAAACTTAATTTTGATGCTTTATATTTTTATGCCATTTGCAAGTTTGAATACCATCTTTTTATTTTCCATCAGGAAAGAAAGACATGGGCTAAGGATGATACTATTCTCATTGAACCTTAACATTTAAAATTAAACTTTAAATTCATAACAATTCTAGAGCAAAAAAAGAAATAAACCGTTAATCGCTTTATGATCAGTTATGTACAAATAAAACTAATGATTAAAACCCGTAAAGTAAAAAAAAACAATAAATTATTGTTGATGAAAGCCTAATTTTTGTAAATAAGTGCCAAAAAAGAATTTCAAAACTTCCCAATAAATAAAAAACACAGAATGATAAAAAGTGTGGTCACGAAGGGGGTTCGTATTCCTCCAAAACGCCATCCAAATGAGTGTTTTGAATTTTGGTGGCGTTCTTCCTCCGATTGGGGACTTTTCTTTTGGGTGCATTTGGGTTTCGATGAGGAGCCAAGTCTTTGACGGTCGCTATTCCGTGTTTCTGAAGATACTCTTCGATTTTCTTCTCATCGAGGTGGTCGACGTTGATTTGACGCCAGAGTTTCACAAAGTCATCGTCGATCTTGTAGTCAGTCTCGGGGTCATTGTAGTAAAAAGCTCTGTCTTTGCGTTTGTTCACCTGAAAAATAATAATTTATAATTTTTTGATAAAAGTCCACTTTATTTAATTCTCGCTAATTCATAAAACAAGTTTTTTTTAATTATGAGTTGACATCATTTGAAATGATTAATCATTTATAATTTATCGGAAACCGACACGTAGGTTTAAAAAAGTTTATTGTTCTTCGAGTTTAAACAAATTAACTTTATAAAATTTTAATTGAATTCGAAAAAATTAAGTTACAAACTGTTTAAAAAAGTTAATTTTTAATAAAAGAAAAAAATTACCTGTGTGGGTAGATCAATGACCTGATTCCCTAGAGATTCCACAACTTTATGAGCATTGGCAATGCAATCATTGAGTTCGGTCAGCAAAAGAGCACCCTTTCCGGATTTGTTATACGTCTTCAACTTGGACAAAATATCCTTAGCGTTCTTCACATTGATCGGCGGCTTGTAAGCATATTTGAGTTGTCCGTCCTTATCCTTGACCTCAAGTTTTGGATTGCCAGGCAAGGCGTCTTCCAACCAATTTATTGTCTTTTTGGACAAATCAAAAACCTTCATTTCCTCCAAAATCTCGGACAAAGTCAAAGGAAATTGCGTTACTTCGAGGTGGCGTTTCTTCATATAGTCGACGATACGTGCCATCATGCCAAAGTTGGCGTTAGAGAGGTAGGACGGTGCTTCGCCGCCCTCTTTGGATCTCTGATCTTGGTTGGCCTTCTTCTTTTTGGCCGTGGAACGGTTTTCGGCTGGCACATAAGTTGATCCATGATGGGAAACAGAAGGCCGCGGGGCGGTGTCCAAAGCCCGCATGGCATTCTTCTGAAATGCCTGCTGCTGTTTGAACAGGTCCATGATCTAAAAATCAAATTAATAAAAATAAACATACAACTTTGTAAAAATATATTAATGCAATAAAAACATTTTTGACAATTAAATCTCAAATTAAAAAAGGTTTTTATTCATGACCTAGAAAACGCATTGTTATTCTTGTTTGCTCAACATCTATTTCTCTTCATTCTCATAGCGTTTGTTGTAGATAGGGATCAAACGACGAGCATCGTAGCCGGTGAAATAGAAAGCTAGCAAAACCAAACTTCCTCCATAAGCAGCATAGGAAGGAGACTAAAATCAGGAATATAATCAACTAAACATAAACCTACAATTTGGGGTTGGTAAAAGCTTTTTTGAGCCAAACAGACTTTTGGTTGTTGTAGAAAGCAAGAGCCATTTCTAGTCTGAAAAAATTAAATAAATCAATTAAAAGGAATTTTTGTTTGAAATAAGATAAACAACACGTATTAACGAGTTAAACAATTAAATAATATTTCATGGATCAACAGTTAACGTCAAATAAAATAAATCAATTCAATCAACCAACGTGCACGGAACGGTTGAAAGAACGGCGAAGACGACGACGCGTCGGAAAATAAAAAAATAAAATAAATTTTGGCATAACGTTTTACATTCGTTTGTTTTCTTTGTAAGACCAGAAAATTTAACATTGTTTTTATTTTTATTTATTTTGTTTGGGTTGGCCAACAAAATAGGTTGTGTTGTTCGGCCAACGGTTTAATTTATCAAGATTCTACATATTATATTTAAATTTAATTCCCCCAATCCCCACCCAAGAGAATTAAAGTTTTTACAACCAAAAGTTATGGTTTCTGGTTTAATAAAATCTTAAAATTAAAATATTGTGATTTATTGTTTTCGGGCGTGAGATTGGCATTATTTAAATACATAACGACACCTCCGCGCAACGCAATACACATTTGAAAACTTTGTGATTTTTTTACAGAATATCCCACATATCCGAATAGAATTCAGGCCATAAAAGGCGCACGGTTGTTTATTGCTTTTTATTTTTAGAGGTTTGTCTAGGTTACTGTAAAAATTTCTTCTTTTATTTTAAAAAATTTAAATTTTTATTTTTTCAAATTTTTGTTTAAATTTTCTCTTCTATTAAATTGTTTGTTTTTGCACTCCAAAAACTTTATTTTGATTTTGGCGTAATGTTTAAAAAATTGCAGTGGAATTTTTATGAATTTTTTAGCAAAACGCCGTGAAAAAACAAAAAAGAGAAATTGCGTGCAAAAAATGAGCACTGCAAATCAAAAGCTGTGAAAAAACGAAAATAGAAAAATGTATTAACTGAGCGGAAATACAATTATGCCATAGGTCATCAATGAGTTGTACGAATTTCATAATACAGGGTCCGGGAATAATTATTTCAGATGATTTCACCACGAAAAAAAAATCCACGTGGATTTATTGAAAAATTTGTAATTTTTGAAAAATAAATAGCTACTTTTCAATGTGATCTCAGCGATTTCTGAACCAAATTCAACGATCATATACTTAAAATGATCGTAAGAATAATGTAAACCATTTATAATAACAATAAACTAATAAAATCAAGCTTAAAGTTGTAAAAATTAGCAAAAAGTTTTTAAAAAATTTTAAAAAATTTTTTATTTTTTTTTAAAATTAAAAACAGAATGCCACATTTTTGCACGGTTTGTTTTCGTGTTGAGCACGCCTAAAAATAATTATTCCCGGACCTGGTACTTTCAATATATATTCTTTTGATGGTGACAAACTATCTAAAAGAAATTTTATCAAAATCGGACCATTCATTGAAGAAATATGTTGATTTTAAAGAAAAAATGCCGGATTTAAGAGGATTGCTGTACAAATTTCGGCAAATTAAACCATAAANGGNANNGNCTTNNGGATNACNTGACNACTNATCCTGTNATNAAAAANCGTCTNNAANGTCGCTNTNATCNGCGTNAAAGGCAAGNTTNTGNCGATTCCCTNNGATACCNTNTGGGGTCACNCTGCTCNNCATCNTCAGNGGTTNCNAGCANGNGTATAGGTATTNTATCCNGCGNCGNNAANCGGNTTTACGCTAAANNGTTNCNNNCGGGTTTCTGACAAGGNAGCANAAGNTAGTTGANGATNCNNGGNNGGAAAGNTNCCTCGCTGGCGCNACAGANTTNAGCTCCNGCNTNTGGTNAANNTATGGCGGTANTGANGTTCCATCCCNACAAT